>JAHPZR010046439.1:0-22500 GCA_019787425.1 Platygyra sinensis
GCGCATAAGGTTTGAGGTGCGCGGCATTTTTCGAAAGTGCGGGGCGTGCCTCAGAACAGAACATCTCGCACTCGAAAGTCGTGCTCTGTCCTCCGCATACTCAAAAGACGTACCCTCTAATAAACAGCACCACATGAAAGGGCTGCCTTAATAGCATTTCAAGTAGTTGACCCCGTAAGCGTTACATTATGATACTTTGTGAGTGTTTGCAGGGCATTTAGCCTACCTTTTTTTTGGATGTTTCTCTTAGCATATTTCCATAAACTAGACATGATCTCAGAGATATGCAACCCAAATACTATGCTAGATGTGTGGAGCATGCTTATGCCGGATGAAAGAGAGACCTAACTAGGTCTTGTACACTAGGCACGGTTGGTTTTTACTTTTCGTTATGACTTTGAGTCGCCAAGTCGCTTCAGTTTGTCAACGCTAGACCAGCGTTTACACAAGGCCAAACTAGCATGCCCAGCTAACAAACGTGCCTGTTTTGATAATGGCCAGCCGTTCTGCTTTCTATGTCGTTATAATTCTCTCTGCCATAGAGATTAATATAGCAAAACGTACGTGACATGTTATTTAAAGGCATAAGGCCATTTTCAGCTTATGTTAAAATTCGCAGCCTGGCGGCTGAGCATTAGCGTTAGGCAGAGGAATAGAAAGTATCTCTTCAGCCCTGATAGCACCTCATAATGATCATTTCTACGAGTTTGCTCACACTCAGCTTCCGGCATCGTTAGAATTTGTACCAATTTCGTATTTGCCCTCGAAATGTTCAAAACCATTTCTGTTTTTGTTTCTTGATTGTTTTCGAACTTATGACCGATAATTCATATATAAACAAGGCAAAGCTATATTCAAATGGTTACGAAAAAGTCCTCAATTTTGTCTAACTCGAGGACAATTCAGATCGTCTACAATAAATGTAATTTATATCATCCAAATGCACTTCGCCAGAGTACAAATAACGCCCAAAAACGAGTACCAATTATAGCACGCCGGTAGTCTTGTACTCCAAAAAAGAGGACGACGGTTAGACCAGGTATTCCTAGCACGAACTTGACCAATCAGTTAAGCTGGATTTCCCGCCGCCAATTCCATTCCATCTTCGCTATCTTCTGTCATTCCTCTGTAAATAAACATCCACGCAAATTCGCTCGCACGAATCATCAACCAATTCTGCGTGCTGGATAATAAAATCTCATTAATTAGACAGTTTTTATTGTGTAAGTTATCGCTGAGAATTGTTTAATTCGTATGTTTGGATTTTGCACTCGCCCTACCGCGGCTCTCGCACACTACGCACAACTCGTAAAAAATACTCAAGCGATATTACCACACAAAACGCACTTCTCTAATAAACCGATATATATTTATACATCCCAATAGCACTTCGCCAGAGTCAGCAAATAACCGCACGGCACTAAACAGAGTACAAATATGACGCAAGTAGATTTGTACTCCAGGAGGAGCCGGCTTAAGACAGGTATTCATACGCCGTTGACCAAATCAGTATAGCTAGGAGAATTTGCCCGACCCGACCAATATCTACGCCTCCACCTTCGCATACTATCAATCACGCGACCGTAGAAGGCATTCCCTGTAAATAATAGCCACGAACATTCCGCCATCGACCACAAGAACCATACCATTTGCAGCGTGTTGGATAGTAAATCTCTTAATTAGGCGTTTTAGTAGTGTCGTATCGCTGAGAATTTTCACTCGTCGTTTGTATTTTGACTCGCCCCCTAAAAAAACCGGGGGGCCCCCCCCCCCCGTCGCCCCCCCCCCCCCCCCAAAAAAAAAAAATAAGCCTGGGGCCCAACTCGCTAAAAATAACTCAGCGATACTTACACAACAAAACGTCTAATAAAGACATATATGCTATGCACGCGCCATACCCACATGAAGCTATAAGAGGATGGGATACATGATACATGGTTCGCTAAACTCTCGCTTCGTTATGCTCTTTTATTTAGCCCGAGACAGTTGGCCTCTGCTGAAAGCATCTATTTTTTGACAGATGCAGTGATCAGAGACCAACGCAAAACTACAGAAGAGAATTCGGTCGGAGCCGGACTAGCCGGTCATAAGATCCGTAATGGATCTTCTCTTTTCTGTTGTATAAGTGCTCCCACTCACGACATGCTTAGGACCATCCCCACCAGTCGGTTGCCCCACGCAACCACTATCTTGCCAGAAAAGACGGACATTACAAATGGAGGATCTTAGCAGTGGAAAGAGAACTTAAGTGTCATGATTTATGAGTCGCAATATTTTTTCAGCAACTTTGCAAGACTTTCAGTTGCTCCTTTTCTTTCAGGAAAACCTCTTTTCGGACTTCAAACCAAAATCCCAAATTTCTTTTGAAGAATATTGTAAATAAACAGTATCAGATTGAAGTACATTTCAGTAACTTTTATTTGAATGATCACGGTCCAGGTTTTCATCTAGAGAATAATGTTTGTAAAGCAAAATTAACAGTAGCAAAAAAAAGAAGATCTGAAAGTGCAACTATTAGCCTTCACATTAATAGTCAAATACTGAGGTTTCATCTGCAAACGTGAGAGTTAGAACTGTCTTGTAAAGCATAATAAACTGTGATACCTTATGGAAGACCTGCTCAGTAGCTTTCATTTGAATAGTCATACACTGGGGGTTCATCTGCAACAGCAGCTCCTTGTAAATCATTGAACAGCACACACACGTGGTATTGGCCAAGCAGGATCCAAGATGGCTGGGTGTTGGTCCAAACTCTCTTTTTTGTTTTTGGCGTTTTTATGGACCGAGGCACAGCGGAGCTCGAGGCGTTCATGAACACGCAAACACTAAACTTTGATTCTGGTGAAGTTATGAAGTTTTTGGGGAATAATAAAACTGAGAAGCAGTAAGTGTACGTACATACAGAAACTTGAAGCGTCATAAGCTCGAGAAAGCCTGTGTATTTCTCTAGTTAACCCTGCCTCGCTCCAGGGTGGACAGAGAGGATCCTGGGGTACAAACTTGTCATAAGTCCCTTTTATACTAAGGAACAAAGGCAACCTCGTTCCCAGGGTCCTATCTCTACTTTCTCGAAGTAGAGAGAGGACCCTGGGCCACGAGTTGGGACAAAGGTAGACTGTGAGGGAGGGAACAATTCCAGATATAGCTTCCAATCTTTGGGGAGAAAGAAGGTGGTTCAAGAACCCAATTCGGCGTCAGGTGCGCTAAGCTCTCGTATCACATTAAGTCTGTCATGCGTTCTGCAACCTGAAAGCACCACCAGCTTTCTCCTAGTCCAAGGCCTGCGTAAGACGTTTATATCGACCTGACCTTATCCGATGACGTCCGAGGGTTCCTACGCACGGCGTTCAAATAGTTTCCCGGGCACATCCCCGATAGGTTGTGCCTCGTCTAAACAGTATCGTCGCCATCGATTTGTGGAAAAAATGAGGAATCGAAGGTAGTAGCTATTTTCATTGTTATATAAACATGTTAAAATGCTGTCATAACTTGTATCAATAATAGCTGATGTATGTGGCCCCGGAAAATTAGAGGTAGATGCCCGAGAAAGCTCCGTAATAGTCAGCTATTAAACTCCCTCATGCATTATCAATCCAAAGAAACAAGCCCGTCATGTGTCTGACAGAACAGAAAAAGTTTGAATTTAAGAACGTTTCAGCCACTATCAAATACCGCGTTCACCGCATGATTTCGCGAGCTGAAAGTGCCGCATGTGATCTGTATCAAATTTTGCACAAAGGAACCAATCGTTATAAAACGCTGTCACGCTGTTAAGAGAAAACGTGTTTCAGCTCAGCTCTTGTACCACGCGCACGCTGATTCTGTGCTGAAATCACTGCATCTGTCGTGTCACGTTGTGCCAAAAAGTATACTGGTTTTGCTTTGTGAGAGATTAAAAGCTGAAGAAAAACATGCAGCGAATCCTCCCTCCTCTTCCAATCGCTTTTCATAGCTTTAAAGGCAAGTTCGTTCGTAATGCAGGAGTACTGAGCTAACAAAAATGCGAGACATGTTCTCTTTCCTCCTTTCTCATTCGTGAGAATTGCAGTTGAACAATTCAACTACTGAATGTAAGACAGACATGGCGATATCGTTACAATTGAGCTGAGGTCTCGTTCACTGAGAACAGGCTCTAGCCTACCTCACCAGAATTTAAACTAGCTCGGATACTGAAGTATCGATTCTTTCAATTCTGTAATCAATTTTACGTGCTGGGCCCGTAGCAGCTACTTGCAAACTAACCTGAGTATCAGGCCTTTCTTAGCAAGAGGGTAGGGTGGTAGGGAGGAATTGAAGAGAAAGGCCTGACACGAACGTTTTTATTGGCTTATGTCGTACGTCCAGATTCTGGACGTTGCGCTGATTGGATAATTTACAATGCACCCTGACGTCACACCACCGGAAATAAAAATTTCATACTGGCGTATTCTGTGAACTGATCTCGACGAGAACGAAAACTTCGCTAGATATTTATTTCTATGTGATCATGGAAAGCGACGACTTCAAAACGGCTCTTGAAGTGACTCTACAGTTCTTTCCTGGAATTAAGCTAAAAAGAGAGAACAGAAATTGTTCCTCGAAAGCCTGCTTGTCAAACGAAAAGACTTGCTCCTCAGAATTTTGTCGGCTCAGGATATAAGACTGGTTATTTCATCCTCCAGCTCTGAGTATTGGTCAGAAAACAGAGCTCTCTTTGTTCAGTGAGGGTCTTCGTTGAGCTCCTTTAGCTTCATTTTCACAAGTGCTGCTTCCCTTTGGAGTTACATCAGTTGCGAGATCGCTAGCCTCGAACAGGAATAAAACTACTTCTTGCTGTCGAAGGTGTTTGTGGTCGAGAGCGCTTGAAGCTATAAGTCTTTCACCTCGTGCCCTACCACCCGCAAATGCCTCCCGTAACTCAGCGAACATTCTGTAGCAATTCACTATTTTCCTAGTGCACTTTTGCAAACAGTCCTTTTGCCATCTTCACTATATATCTTGAATGACAACAATTCTTATCTCAAGCAATAATTCCACAAGAATTATAGGTTTTCACACAAAACATTAGAAACCTCTTTGCTAAAAGTTTCAGCAAACAGCGGAACTGTGGCGACACACTTTCCATACTCTGTGTGAAAATTTTCGAGGCAAATTGTGCAAATATTCTCGGAAACCCTAGTCTGCTGGCAGCCGGCTTTTTCTCTAAGGGTCACTAGGACGAGCGTTTAGTCATCGCGAACGCAAATTGCGTTGGCCGTGTAGAGAAGAAGGCGAGACAGAGTCGTATGGCCGAGTGGGGAAGAAGGCGAGACGAGAAAAAACCGTCTGCAGACTCTTTTTAATGTTTTCAAATCCTCCGTCAGCCCAGCAACGGAGCACCTGATTGGTCAATATGTGCCCGATGACAGATAGTTGACAGAAGGGTAAACAAAGAGTTATAAGTTTCACGCAAGTTTCACGCAAAGCATAACAAAGACGAGCGATGCAAGTCATGCAATGGCACGGATCATCCCGATCATCAAGACGCGATCGTCTCGGAGAAGCTTAAACTGTTGAAAATTAGTTCTTTTATGGCTGAACAGAAACAAGTTTTTGTCGGTGTCCTTAATACAGACGCTTGACTCTCTGGTTCTGCAGTAGGATCTTGGCGGACTTTGGTTTTTCTCCGGACGTTGAACAGTTCGATTTACGCTTCCAGCATTGCTGAATCTCGCAGTCAGCGAAAGAAGTTGCTTCAACATCGGCTACGACGGGGTTTAAATTAGCCTTTAAGAAACGGGCTAGCTCTACGGCGTTCCTAATTATTAACGCACACTTCGCACAGACTCTTGAGGAATAACTTGGATTGGAAACGGGCTCAGAAGTCCCAGATCTTCAGATAAAAGTTAGTCCAATGTGTTGAATTCTGTCGCCTTTTTGTCCTTTAAATGATCACCTACAAAGCCAACAACAGCAATCCCCAGAGCACGACGCGTCTTCGGTTTAACTATGGAAGCAAGGTTCTTAGGCTCTGCTTGCGAAATTCGCCCGATAAGCATAACGTAAAGTTTTGAACAACGGATGATGATATTCCCGGGGAAATATTGATTTGGAGAAGTGCCATATTTATTTTAATTCTATAGCATCACTATTTCTTGGCTTTTTCCACTGGATGGTTTTCGATTTATTTATTTTTTTTGTTGTTGCGTGACAGTGAAAACGATCATTAGTTAATTAGATTATTTTGACAAGTGTGAATGTCCTCAAAAACATGAGAAGAGTCTGCAGTCTGTTTTTCTTCTCGTGCGTACCGCGCCCATGTCTCGTCCCATTCTCCTTTAGGCTAAATAGTCTCTCCTCATAATCCCTGTTGAAATTTCGAGAGAAAAACAGACTGCCAGCAGTCTACGGAAACCCGCACGAAATTAAAAACAACCGCCGTTGCCACGCAAAATTTATGCGAAGTAGACATGACAGCCGGAAATAATTCTGATTGGCTAATACGTATACTGGCGCTTGTCACGCTATGAGGAGGTGGAAGACTGCAATAAAGACCCTTGTGTCAGGCTTTTCTTTGCCGAATGCTTCCTTCTCCTTCCCCGCAAAAAAGAAGAGCCTGATACTCGGCTACTTGCAAACTAAGCCAGTTGTTTCAGGCACCCAAGCAGTTCTCAAGGCCTGGGCCAGGAATGTAAAGTAGAGATATAGTTGGACAGCGTATATCTCTTGTTATATTTGTTTTACCAGGCTGAACTTTTCCCTGATTATAAAACTCGACGTCCTGCCTTGCCTTAACACATTATCTTGACCACGTGACATGTCACCTGATCTTTTGTTAAAATTTGGTAAATCAGCGAATTGGTGGCGAATTGCTGGCTCTAGTTTACTTCTTCTTCTCGACCGTGTGTCATTAAGGCTGTAAAAGCTCAAATTTTTACCCAAGTGAGAGATTTCTCCCCAGCTATGAGTGGGAGAAAGCACAAGATATGGAAGTATTCGACGCTGAGGCGTGAGAGTCAAGTTTTAGACGCGAGAGCTGGCAGCATATGCATGTGATCTGTGAAGTTCAATCCAAGGGAACCAGCCATCTCGTGCTTGACAGTTTACCTAAAAAAAATTGATTGAATTCAAGAACAATTCAGCTATGCCCGGGCTCCCCGGGAAGAGATGGCTTCAAAGGAGAGGAAGGGCAGCATCGGAAAGCGGGGATCACAAGGCGCTGTAGGCATCCCAGGTAAAATTGGCCCACGGGGACCTGAAGGATCCAAAGGGGAGGAGGGGAAGAAAGGCGAAATTGGTAAGATGGGAGCGAAAGGAAGTACGGGTATCCCTGGAACATGGGCCTCAGGGGCTTAAAAGGATTCAAAGTAGAAAGAGGTTCGATGGGAACAAAAGGAAGTGAGGGCATGCCTGGGAACATTGGCCCCAGGGGTTCAAAAGGATCCAAAGGAGAAAATGGCATCGGAACAAAGGGAGAGAAAGGGAATGCAGGAAATATGGATCCAAGACAGAATGCTAATTGGAAACAATGCGCCTGGCAATCGGGAACGAGTATTAACAAAGGAAAAATAAAGGTAAGACGTCGTATCGAATCGTATTAGCAAGAGCACGGGTGCATTTTTAATGCCTTTTCTATATTCGTTTTTACGTCCAGTTCACTGAAATGTATTGCAGGTGTTAAGCAAAGTTTTAACAGAGATTATGATCATCCGGGCTCTGGCAGTGAAAATTTTGGGTTTTAGGCTTGAAACAATTTGTTCCGTTTTACTTTCTTATGGGTTAATTTGCGATTTTCTTGAATTGCCTTCGGTGAAATCTTTCAAAAAATTCATTTTACATCGCATCCTGCGGCATACGATCTATCTATCTATCTATCTATCTATCTATCTATCTATCTATCTATCTATCTATCTATCTATCTATCTATCTATCTATCTATCTATCTATCTATCTATCTATCTATCTATCTATCTATCTATCTATCTGTCTGTCTGTCTCTGTTTATTTATTTATTTATTTATTTATTTATTCATTTATTTTTACCTCAAAGAAGAGATCAGTAAGCAAATTGAAAAGAAGATGTTTTGTTGCTCGCGGTTTTTTTCTGCGTCACGAAAGAGGAAGGGACTACTCGTACATTGATTTTTATAAATTATTTTTTTTTTCGGCCGTACATTGGTTTTTTATAATTATCTTTTTCGGCCAAGGCTGAATGTTCTTATTTTTAAGCCAATTTTAGGCTGAAATCATTATTGTGAATATTCTCAGATCACTGCATATGACAATGTATTTGGTGCCTGGATTTGAAAAAATTTTGGAGCCATCCTGCGGCATTACCGGTTAAGGCTGATATGAGGCACATAACTTTTTTTCGAAAACACTATTAGTGTCGAGCATACCGCAAATATACTGTTTTGGCTTTTTGATAAGTTTTTCATATGGTTTAGTTAAAGTGTATATGACACGATTTTTTTTGTTTTTTGTAGTTGGATATCTATCGAAAACGTTTCGAGCTTTAAAAGTGCTGAAAACACTAACTTTACAACTTTACTATTTCAGGAATGTTCTTTTAACAAGCTGCACAACAATACCGCCCTTAGAGTCTCCTATCAGGGAACCGCTAATGTCTATTCAAATGACAAATGCAGCAGATGGTACTTTAAGTTTACGGCAGTGGAATGCAGTGGTCCCTGGCGATCGATTCAGTCATTTACGTTTCCTTGCCAAGAGGGGTTTCTCATAATCAACGTAATCATTTCTTCGAAGGTTATTGTGAAAACCTCTCACGGGGCACGGTCAGCGTTGAACTCTGGGCAGGCGAGTGCAATGGGTACAGCACACCGACTGTCGTTTACACAGGACATATGCCAGTGTCCCGGATTATGATTGAAGAAGTACCCGCCATCCCAGTAGTGCTGTTTACATTCGAAACCATGAAAAAGATTAGATTAAGTAGTGAATTCGGTTAACGTAAGAACTTAAGGACGTTCGCACTACTGTTTCTGCGCGTCCAAACTTAGCACGCAAATTTTGAGATTATTGAAACTTAAAACAGAAAGCCAAACGAGATACAGAAAATCACCACAAAGTTACAAAACTCAAAGCAATCGCTTATCCTGGGTTAGCTTAATCAGGCTTTGAACAAACCTGGCCAGGGTACCCGCTTTTAGGCTTGGCTAAATCTATATATATTATGCATATTGAAATATCCGTTAACTATTTTCGTTTGCTCTCAATGAAGCCGCTAGACAGACCAGTGTTCAAAACAATATAGTGAAAAACACACCTATTTCAGAATTAAAATAATTGATCTATAGAGATCTTGATTTATTTTAATGACTACCGTGGGTTCACGCTGCTGTTATAGTCAAGCTTTTTTGTAACTTAATTATTTTTTAATAATTAAGTTTTAAGTGTAAAGCACATATATTTTTGTAAAATTGTAAATGTTTGCATAATAATAGAAATAAGTTGTTGAACTTGTTGCTTTGAAGAAATCTGCTTGTGTGGTGCGTAGTTAAAGCTTCATTCTTAAACCAGGAGCCATACCAGGAACGGAGACCGCAAGTCTTGGGATCCGCACGCACTTATGATATGGAACAGTCATGGGCGTAGCCAGGATTTTTCAAAGGGGGGGTCACACTGACTCATACAGAGGGTACTCATCAGATTGTCACCTGAATATTGTAGGTTGTTTGCTTACAAAAAGGCTTACAAAGGGGGGGGGGGGGGGGGTCACGGGCACCCCAGGACCCCCCCTGGCTACGCCCTTGAACAATTTTGCTATTTTTAGAACAAATTGCGCCATCCTGACGTCACATATGTACGCAAATCCACGCACATGTTGTGGGTTCTCGCGTGGATGTTATCACTTTGCGTGATCATATAGTGAGAAGTACGAGATTTTCTTGCGGATATTTCACAGGGATGGTAGGGAATAAGGCAGGGAAGAAGAACCAGGGCACTTAAAGGCATGGTCTGAGCTAATGGAAAAAGTAAGTTTTCAGGGTCGAAAACAAGACTTCAATTTCGAGCTGCGAATAAGGTTACGACCAGGGTGGAAAAAGGCCGGGTGGTGAAACAGGTATCCCCCTCTTGGTCCAATGTGTGATGAGGAGAAGGACTGGTACGAGCGTTCTTCCAAAAATCTCTCGACGAACCGGAAATGAAATTTCTTTCTTTATTTTTAAGCTTACAGTAACGTATTTTTAAATCTTTTTGATCTTTTTGGCCCACAACTCAATGCTATTTTGTCTGTTGGAAGATCACCTAAGTATTTTTGTCGTAAGCTGCTCAGATTTGAGTGAAATTTGGCAGTGTCGAATGAAGGAATGCCCCGCTTATCATGACCAAGTTGTGTTCTAGCCTGCTTCTTCTTCCACGAGAACTCCACATTATTTCAGTCTAAATTATATATATCGAAGATCAATAGCTCTTTCATAACATAGCAAAAATTTAACTGGATATATTTGGATATAGTAGCGTTTCAGACCTTTAAAGTTTCCCTTCCCTTGCTACACGTTTGTCAGGATTTTGCCCTAGAGTCTATCGCGAGAGAAAAGTAATATCACTTTGCGAGTTTGAGTTCCGCCTGAATCGCAAGCGACGCGTGATGTTTCATCAAGGCACAAAAACGTTTGTCTGTAAATGCTGCTCAGTTTTGTTTGTGTTGAAGTCTAATAAATCGCTGGTTATCGATGAAGAGGAGCGCTCGCTGTCGTGTGTGTTTTGTAGCTAAACGTGACAAATACACCTTCATTTACGCTCTTTCGCGTTTAAAAACGTACATCGGACTCAAACAGTTCTAGCTTTAAACACATTTAAGCCTGATTAATGCTTGAGAACATATTAAAAGTTTAGCTGGAAATATAGGAAGACAGCAGAGATAATCAGTAAAGTTACGGTAGCGTTTTCTTCGACCAACCCGAAAAACGATTTTGAATTTGTTGTTTGAGCTCTCTAAACTCCTTGTCTAATTTATTTTCGCAGTATAATATTTTACTATGTTGAAAAAAAATACACACAATGTTAGTAGCCTTTTAGCGTTGGCGAAAACTATTGCAGCATCTCAGCACAAAAGAAGCGAAAAAACCATTTTGTCAAGTTTTGGACAGTGACTCGGACATGAAAGTGCACGCGCTCCACTACGCGTACAACAAGTTCGAAAAGATCTTACTCATTCACAGCAAGAAAATGTAAGTCCTAATTTCATCCGTAAAAAGCTCACCTTTTCCTATTGCCTCAGAACAAAAAATCCACCAAAAAAGTGCTGATTCACCTATAGCCTGCGTGGCAGGCCGTAGAAAGGGAGGGAGGAAAGTCAGAATGAGCGCGGGAGGGAGAAGGTACGCTCTGCAAGGACGCTATTGTTTTCTTTGTTTTTTTTTCGTCCACCAGACGAACGTAAAAATCCTGATTGGTCAGATTTAATTAACTACCTAATCCATCCTTCTGATTGGTCAGCGACCTGTCATTCGAAACCATTACGGTCTTCTCACGTTTATATTCAACAAGGCAGATAAATCAAGAGATCGTTTCGAACTAATTCATCATGTGTTAGCCGATGTTAGTAATATCGCCTCTTTTCAGAATTATTAGCGACCAGATTATGGAAGTCGAGGCCATGAATTTGACTGCTTGATATTTGTCTTAGAAGCTAGTTTGTTTGGAAGACATCGAAGGGGGCAAATTGTTGTCTGCACGGGCGGAAAGTGCCACAGATAAGCGATTTCTACAATCACTGAAGAAGAACACTACTCAGTAGCAGTTCAGTGGCTTGCGAGTCGCATACAGTTGAAACAAGAACAGGCACTCTAGGCCGACTGTGAATCGATGTAAGAAGCAATCAGTGTTTTCCCAAAGCTCTTCAGCGATTCGCTTGAGACAATTCCGAATATTTCTTTTCTCGCGGACGGTTTGAATGTATTTCTCCAAACTTGAGCCACACATTTGCCATATGTTACTTTTAGATTTATCTGGCAAACTCTACAAACATTGTTACAATTGCTTTCTGTTTGGGCCGGCCTCTCCTCACTTTTCCCAACGTCCGAAGCTGAGGTCTTTAAAATTTAAAAATCCATTTTTTCGTGCAAAACAACAAAAACAAGAAATACGAGAACCCATTAGCGCCTACAGATTTTGTCACGAAAGAAGCGGCGTCATTCCGATTGGATAATTTTGACAGCCAGACATTCCACAGTTGAGTGCATAGTTAATTAGAGGGCGGAATGAAGAAAACGATAGCATCCTTGCAGGCGTCCCCTACCGCGCGCGCGATCCTCCGGCGTCCGATCTTCTCGCGCTTCACTGGCCCGTCTTTCCCCTTTCCCTCCCCCTCGGATGCCTGCCACGCAGGCTAATTCACCTAGTTTCGTGTAATTGCTTTAGAAATCAAAGTTTGAGCGTAAGTAAGTTGAATCTCCTTGTTTTAGTAGACCCCAATGAGCAATGCCCGGTTTCTCGTCAGAGAGGAAAAAAAGGATTTGGCTGTGATTATTTAGTATGGAGAACCCTGATATTGAAACTCTTAGTACTATAAACCTCGGTAGTTTGCTGCTGAGAGGAGAAGAGGAAGAAGTTGACGAGTCTGAATGTTTGGTGAGTTTTGCAAAAGTTTTATGAAAGGAAAGTCTACCGCGTACAATAGCTCATTTACATAGTACAGCGCGCACACTTTTAAATCCGCGTCGGTGTTTCAATGGTCAATAAATCTTGACAAAGATTTCTTTTGCTATCTTTTGTGCTGAGGCTGCTGCAACAATTTTCACCAACGCCAAAAACCTACTAACATCATGGGTGTTTCTTTGACATAGTGAAAGTTTACACTGCGAAAATAAATTGATCAAAGAAAGCGTTATGGTAACTTTGCTGATTATTTTTGCTGTATTCACATAATTTCAGCTAAGCCTTTTTGAAATATGTTTTCAAACATTTATCAACCTTAAACATATTAAAAAACTATGGAGATATTGTATTAGTTCGATGTACGAAAGTGCAGAAGTCCTATTGTCATGTTCACTGACTGCACAGGGAGCACACAATCTTGCTGACTAGGGAGAGAGTCCTGTAACACTGTAGCGCTAAACTCGTACCTAGGCCTTTGCGCGGCGCTCTTTAAAAAAAAGTTTTGGTTTTCATATCACATTGACATGAGGGACAACTCTTTGCCAAAATATCTTAAAGCACTCTTAAAATTCGTTCGAATCTGTAGATTTCGTCGCTGTGACGAAGCCAAACAAACTCAAAGTGAAGTCGAAAGATTTTCCTATAACTTGGTCAACTTTTTTTTCTGAAACTTCGACGACAATCGAAGAATTTTAGCGTCTTTTGCAAAGTTTTTCACAAATCGCTTTTCGCGAAAAGATCGTATAATTTCCCTAAATCCGAAACACGTCGTCCAGCGCACGCTACGCTCTTCTCCGTGACAAATTTTTACAAAATCCTTCCTCTGCTCCCAACTGTTCTCGCAAAATCTCGCTAAAACGCTTCTGTTATTAACTCCCGACATTGTTTCCGGGCGGAGATTGGACGACTTCGTACGCTCAAGAAAAGCTGCGAACAGGGGAAGGGGTTTGTAAAGTTTTCTTGTGTCAAAAGAGCGTGTGTGGGAGTTGGAGGACTTAAGCGCCCTGGATGCCACGTTTGGGATTTAGATAACGGTACGATCATTTTGCGAAAGCGATTAGCAAAAAATGAACTTTGCTAAAGACGATTAAATTCTCCAGCTGTAGCAAAAATATTCGAAATTAAATTCGGCCAAGTTGTAGAAAAATCTTCCGACTTCATTTTGTGTTTGTTTGGTTTCGTGAAAGCAACGGAATTTAGATATGCGATTAAATTTTCGGAGTGCGTTCAAAATGTTTTGGCAAAGAGTTGCCTTCCTTGTCAACGCTATATGTAAACCAAAAAAAAATACAGAGCGCGAAAAGGCCTAGGTACTAGGTTAGCGCTGCAGTATTACGTAGGATTTGTAAGTAGCGGTTTTTCCTGTGACGTCGCGTAAGAGATGACAGCAGTTTCTGTCATTAATTTACTCTCTCCCTGCTCAGTATGAATGTGTGCTGATTGTACAGTTTTCCTCTAAACTTCCAATTTTTAAAAAATGTTGAAACCAAACTGATCGTTATTTTCTGTTGTTGCAAATTGTGGCAACCAATATAAAAGAAATCAAAATAAAAATCCAACTGGTTAGAAAAATTTAAATTTTTTCAACTAGGAAAAAATTTATACCGTTACAGTAATATATGTTATGTATGCAACAGCTATACCCCATGGTTTAAAGAGTGGGATACATGTCATGATCCGTTAAAATCTCTGTCTCGTTTGCTCTTTTTAGGAGAAAGTTGCCTCTGTGAAAGATCTAGAGGTGATCAGAGACCAGCGCAAAACCACAGAGGAGAAATCTGCGAGGGACAGCGGTCATGATCAATATGGATCTTCTTATAAGTGCTCTCACTCACGAGATGTTAAGGACCATCCCACCAGTCGGTGCCCACGAATCACATCTGAAGAAAAGACAGACAGCACAAATGGAGGATCTTAGCCGTGGAAGGAGAACTTACGTGGTATGATTTACGAGTCAAAATATTGATGCAGAGACTTTGCAAGGCTTTCACTTACTCCTTTTCTTTCAGGAAAACCTCTTTTCGGACTTCAAACCAAAATCCCAAATTTCGTTTTGAAGAATATTGATAAGTAAACAGTATCAGATTAAAGTACATGTTAGTAGCTCTTATTCAAATGATTATCACACTCCAGGTTTCCATCTACAGAATAATCCTGTGAAGTAGAATTAACAGTGGCAAAAAAAAAAGAAATAATAGTACAACTTGTTAGCCTTCATATTAATAGTCAAATACTGAGGTTTCATCTGCAGACGTAAAAGTTACAACTGTCTTGTAAAGCATAATAAACTGTACCCATGGGAGAACTGCTCAATAGTTTTCATTTGAATAGTCATACACTGGATCTTCATCTGCAAGCAGCAGCACCTTGTAAATCATTGAACAGCGCCACATGGGGTATTGGCTGAGCAGGAGACCAAGATTGCTGGCTGTCGGTCAAATGTTTCCCTTTGTTATTTTAATTTTTTTGCGTTTTTATGGCTCGAGACACAGCGGAGGTTCATGAACACGCAAACTAAACTTTAATTCTAGTGAAATTATGAAGTCTTGGGGAATAATAAAACTGAGAAGCAGTAAGTATACATACATAAACTTGAAGCGTCAATTAGCTCGAAAAAACGTGTGTATTTTTCATTGAACCTAGGCTAGTTCCCAGAGTAGAAAGTTGGGACCCTGGGTACAAGCTTGTCATATGCAAATGTCGACTGCGAGGGGAAGAGGGGGGTGGGGGAGAAAGATACTAGATATAGCTTCCAAACCTTTGAGGAAAAGGAAGGAGGGTCGTGCACGAACCCATGTGGGCGTCACGTGAGCTAATCTCTCTTATCACATGAAGTCCGTTGAACGTTCTGCAACATGAACCACCAAAGCGTCAGACTTTTATACGACCCGACCTCATCCAATGACATCCGAAGGTTTCCGACGACGGTCGAAATGTTTCCCGAGTACAATCTGATAGGATGTGTCTCGTCTAAATAATATTGTCGCCACTAATTTGTGGAAAACATGAGGAATTCAAGTAGTAACTGCATTTACATGGACTTAATGTTTCTTACACTGGGTGTAGCTTCCATTTTTCGAAATTGTGTCATTTAGGGTTGCAAAATTTGAATCAGGTGTATTTAAAAGCGCCCCTAGACCGCTAATCGGTAGCTACTGTCGGCCGAGTATCGGTCGAAATATCGGCCGATATGTCGACCGAGTATCAGCCGACTCGCGATCGAGACTCTGCTGATATGTCGGTCGATACATCAGCTGATATTCGCTTGACATGGCGATGTCTGTGCCGACGTGCTGATCGACATTTTCACCGGTATTTTGATCGAACTATCGATTCACGTTCCACCGTGTGTTTGTAGTTACTCGGCCGACAGTATTGGTCGAGTATAAGACGACTTGTGCCCTTAATACACATGACGTGACACTCCTTTTGGATGTGTTAGTTTTAACAAAATAATGTCGCCAATAAATTCAGTGAAAAGAAGGGAAATCGAAGGTACCAACGCCTATTTTTTATGTAGCAAACGTTTCTTGCTGGTTCTAGTTTACTTCTCTTTCCAAAATGTGTAATTAAAGGCTGTACAAGCTCAATTTTTTTTAGGGGAGAGAGACGGGTCCCTAGCTATAGGCGTGAGATGAGCGCAAGATGGCAGTTTTTCGACTCAAAGGTGAGCTAGTCACGTTTTAGACAAGACAGCTGGCAGGTTCGTGCATGTGATCTGTGAAGTTCAATGTAAAGGGACAAGCCGTCATGTATCGGACAGTAAGCTAAAACGTTTGGATTGAAGAGTGTTTCATCAATTAGGGGATATCACGCTGATCACGCATTTTTCCGCGGTACCGCAATTGATCTCTCAAATTTAGCTCAAAAGAACCAATTGATTATAAATTCAAACAAAGTTGTCACGAGTCTTTAGTAAACTAAAAGAAGTTTAAACCGCCGAACAGTTCAGCTGTTAGCTAATACCGCGTTGATCACGTCGCATGATTCTGCAGCTGAAAGTGCCGCATGTGATCTGCACAAATTTTGTACTAAGGAGCCAATCGTTATGAAAGCTGTCACGTGTTAAGAGAAAACGTGTTTCAGCTCAGCTCTTGTACCACGTGCACGCTGATTCTGTGCTGAAATCACCTTGCTGCATTTGTTGTGTCACGTTCAACCAAAAGTAAATTGCTATTGCTTCGTGACAGATTAAAACCTTTAGGAGCTGAAGGAAAACATATACAGGGTATTCTCTCTCCTCTGTCAGTCGCTTTTCATAGCTTTAAAGGCAAGTTAATTCGTAACGCAGGAGTACTGAACTAACTAAAATCCCTTTTCATTGTTTTTGTCTTGCTCTTCACGCGCACGCACTCCTAAGAATTGCAGTCGAACGATTCGACTACTGAATATAAGACAGGCAGGGTGATGTCGTTACAATTGAGCTGAGGTCTCGTTCAAAGAACATGTTCTCTACAACGAGAATTTCAACTAAGCTCAGATTACTGAAGTATCGATTCGGTCAATTCCGTAATCAAGCTTACGTGCTGGGCCGTAGCCAGTTACTCACAGGGAGCCCTCACATCCGTTTAGAATGTGAATAAAAGATCAACTACCTTTTTTGCGCGTGTTTTGTGTTTTGTAGCGCCCAATTTGGATTTTAATACAGGCGCGCGGTCTCCTAGTGCGAGGTCTGGAACCCAAATTTTAGAAGTCTGGGACTCGCAAATTCTCGGGGGATCCGATCGCTCACCGAAAATAATAAAGAGACAATTGTCGCGTTATTGGAGCTCCGAGCACGCTCCGAGCGATTTCTGTAATTTCGGTTCCAGACCTCGCACTAGCAGACCGAGCACGCTCCGAGCGATTTCTGTAATTTCGGTTCCAGACCTCGCACTAGCAGACCGCGCGCGCGTATTAGAAATTCAATATGGCCGCAGCAAACACAAAACACGCCCGATAAAGATAGTTTGATCTTTTGTTCATATTGTAAACGGATGCGAGGGCTCCCCCTGGTTACTTGCAAACTAAGGCAGTTGCTTTATTCATTGTTTTCGTTTATGTTGCTTACAGTCATCATAAACACCCTATTGAAATACATAGGAAGAAATTTTAACCATGGATATTGCCTCAGCATGGTATAGTGATTTTTTCTTTGGCTACGACCCCCAGGCTCACCTGATTACGTTTTCAAGCCGCTACTTAGATTTAAACTTATGGGAAAAACAGTCTGTCAGGGCATGAACAGGGCCCTTGCCATTCAAGATTAATTGAAATCTTGATTAAGAAGTCAGTTGTGATCAACGAATAGTCAAAATTAACCATCATAAATCAACGGAAATCAAATTACATCATATAATGAAAGGATAAACGAATTGGAAACAATTAAACTTTTAAGGTCAAAAACACAGTCTGGCACGGTTAAGTGAGCTACATGGAAGCTCTTATATCACATTAAGTCTGTGTTGAAAGTACTGCAATCAAAGCCCCCTAACGACGTTATCTCACAATGTAAGTCCAAGACTTTTATCCTAGAAGCACTAGAAATTTCAGAGACAACGCCAATGACCGTACGATAACTTATGAAGATTCCCAACGACGCCGCGGTTCGAAATACTTCCCGCCGGGCACAGTCGTTTTAGATGTGTTTCGTCAAGATAATGTCGTCGCCAGTAACTCAGTGAAAAAATTGAAGAATCGAAGTTATCACTGACGCTATTTATATCAAGTAAACGTTTCTTGCTGGTTCTAGTTTACTTCCTTTCGAACGTGTGTCATTAAAGGCTGTAAAAGTTCAAATTTTCATCTAAGTGAGAGATTTGTCCCCAGTTATAGGCGTAAGATGAGCACAAGATGGAAGTTTTTGACGCTAAGGCGTGGGAGTCACGTTTAAGACGCGAGAGCTGGGATTTATATGCATGTGATCTGTGAAGTACAATCCAAAGGAACCAGCCGTCATGTGTTTTGAAAGTAAACTATAAAAAAAAAAATTGATTGAATTCAAGAACGGTTCATCTATTAGTTAATATCACGCTGATCAGCACATGATTCTGTGCCTGAAAGTACCGCATGTGATCAGTCAAATTTAGTAGAAAGGAACCAATCGTTATGAAAATTAAACGTGTTAAGAGGAAACGTGTCTCAGCTAAGCTCTTATTCTACGCTGAATCTTTGCTGAAATCACTGCATCTGTAGCGTCACGTTGAGCTTAAGTTAATCAATCCCATTGCCTCGTGACAGATTAAAATATTTACGAGACAAAGGGAAAGATATATATACAGAGGATGCTTCTATACTTTTCCAATCTTTTTTGATAACCTTGAGGGAAGTTAGTTGGTAATGCAGGAGTACTAAGGCAGCAGAAATGCGAGACATCTTCTCTTTTTACTTTGTCGCCGTGTTTCTTTTGTTCTTCACACGAACGCACTCAAAGGAACTGCAGTCGAACGATTCCACTTCTACATGTAAGGTAGGTAAGGTCAAAGTGATACCGTTACAAACTGAGGTTTCGTTCAAAGAACTTGCTTTGTTCGACAACAACTTACATTCTCGCGCGCTCACTGGGTAATTTTTATTGTCAACAAGCGAACAGACACATGAATTTATAATTTATGCGATGTGTCAACGAATGAGAGCGGACAATTTGACAATTTTTTATCGTAAAAAACAAATTGATGTCAGTTTTTCATGCCTCTGTCCTGTTATTGATCGTGAATTTCGTCATAACTTCGTCAAAGTAGTCTGCAGATCCACTCGGCTGTCGCGTCGTGGATCCACAGCTACTTTGACAATGTCATGACGAAATTCACGATCAATAACAGGACAGAGGCATGAAAAACTGACGTCAATTTGTTAACTAGATGATATACACCGTTACTGATGGTACTATAGATATTCTCAGATGTACTTCCTTTTGGTCAATTCTGTATTCCGTACATAATACTTATATGCAATCGCACAATAAAACTTTTGATAAAAACCTTCTCATGCAACTTAAGGCATGGTTCACCTCTTAATATGACATATTTTTGTTTTAAAGAAAAGTTTTTGTTGGATCTTTCTGAAATTTGTAGGATACAATCAAATCAGTATCCTTAACAATATAAAGAATTGTTACATTTTTAATAATATACAAGCAACAATTTCTGCATTCTGATTGGTTAAGAACATGTCAATTAATCCCAAATCAGTGCAAAAAAGTGTAATTGAGTGCAAAAAAGTGTAATTGAGTGCAAAAATGTGTAATTGAGTGCAAAAAAGTGTAATTAGTTTGAAAATGATTGACAGCTCCTACTTTGAGCTCGGACAAACAAAATGGCGGACAAAAATTAACCGAGATTGAAACTCTTTACCTCCATTTCAATACAATTACCTCATAACGAAGCAAAGTGCAAAGCTCAACAACAACTTCTAAACTAGTAAAAGTGAAGTAGATATCACATAAAAGCCGCGAGGTCAAAAACCTGAACATAAACTTGAGCTTGAGTGAATGGAAATATGCCGGCGTCGATCACGACTACATTACAAAATAAGTTGAAGAAGTAAATTTTAAAATTCTTGAGCACCATGAAATAAAACGCGAAGAAGGACCCAACAAGACGTCCTAAGAACCGGCCTCATCTTACTTTTTAAGACAAAAAGTGCAAGCATTCTACTTTTGTGAAAGAACTGAAACGGCGAGCTTGGAGATTAGAAAGGTCGTTCCCTAACAAAACCCGGTAAACTCAGGAGGCAAATCTAACCTGTACAACGTCCAGTGAAGAAGCTAAAGTCAGGCAGCAACCAGGAGAGGTTAAAAAGATGTCCTTCAGAGCTAAGAGATCCCGTTTCTTGGTAGATTTTAGCCTCGTTTCTCGGTATTTTGGTCAAAGTAACTTGTACCACGGCCAGGTTTAATACTTTCTTGCACGCAGTTTCTCAACCACTCAAAAAAACATTTGGCAAGAAAGCCGCATCAAAACCGCATGGAGTTTTTCCTCTGCTTTGTGGTCAAGTTCTTCAATTCAACTGTGAGTAAAGACTGCTTTTAACTGTAAAAAGAAACTGCTCAGTTTTCATACATGACTTGGAGAGAGTGAATGAATTTTTATACTTGAATTCACCTGTCAAATTTTCATCCAATGAAGTTGATGTAGCTTGTTGCCTCCATCTGTCACGCAAAGTACTTGAGCGTGACAGAAACTGTTACTTGTATATTATTAACAAGTAATCAAATGATTTTTCTCGTGCAATTTGGAATAAATAAGCACTCGTAAATTTTTCAAAGACTACAAATTGCACTCGCCCTACGGGCTCGTGCAAATTTTTTGTAATCTTTGAAAAATTTACTCGTGCTTATTTATTCCAAATTGCACTCGAAATCATTTGATTACCTTATACAAATTTACGTCATGTGACCCAAAAGTATAATTAACGGTTTAAGACGGAATCCGCCAGACGTTGGAGTAACAAGTGGACAAAAATCTTGTACCAAGATTATTTACATTGTATTGCAAACTTCTGTAGGGCTCTTTTAATTATCTTCTCAAAACAATTCATTTCTAGCAACACCAAACGTCGAAAAACGAATGTTGAAACTTCGTATGAAACGCTTAAAAAGTTTTGGTGAAATGAAACTGATGATGGAATTTTGCCTGTGTTTTCACAAAATCACTGAACTTTGAAATTTATTTTCTCTCGTTCCCGTGGGAAATTATTTTTCGGTGTTATTCCAGGCAATTATTTATGTATTTAGCTCTTTAAAAAAATGTAAAAATGACTGTAAAATATTTAAAATTACTCTGGTACAGATTTTGTCCACTAAAACCTGAAATTGCTCCATCTTCTATCGGATTTCGTCTTAAATCTTTAGACTAAAATGGGGTACGGTAATAGACTTTAATTAATCATTTCTGTGTATAATTCTTTTATATTGTAACAGGTCTTCAAGAAATAGCCTTGTATTTATGTCCACGTCCAATAAGAACTTTTTATTTAAACGAAACAGGTCACGTGACATAGTAAATAGTTTAATAACTTCTAATGCAAATTACAAGTACCAACTTACAAGGCAGAGATACAATACTCTTACTTTGATGGACAGTTTGACATATTCCTTTGGCAACTTTTAATACATAGCCTTACCCCATTTCATTAAAACGTATTTAGTGACGTCACAGATAAAAGAATGTCACATGACACAGAAATGTTTCGGTCCCCTTAAACTAGTCAAACAAACGTCAGGTTAATTTAAAGGTGGACTAAGTCATTTGTGTCCACAACCAATAAAGATCTTTCAATTCTCTGCTGGGGGTCTTTGATGCATTAAAAACCAGGCCTTAAGTAGCCTGAGTTATCTGTCAAGGTAGGTATAGGGGTTTTGTGATTCAGGGATAACTGAAATCTTGTAAAAGTGGTCAGTAGTGACGAACACTCGAATCCATCATAAATCGCCAGAAATGAAAATGATGTGCTCTAATGAAGAATACACGAACTGCAAACGTCTAGCTCACTATGTTACTGGTCGCCGTAATACAGAGCTTACTTGATCAAGGGCGGAGATTCTGAAGATTTATGGTAAACTTTTGTTTCAACAGCCGGATCCTTATTCTGGAATGCCAGGATTGCCCGGCGTTCCAGGAATACCAGGAGCTCCGGGTGCCCCTGGTAGAGATGGCTTCAAAGGAGAGAGGGGCAGCATCGGAAAGCGGGGTTCGCAAGGCGCTGTAGGAATCCCAGGAAAACTTGGCCCACGGGGACCTGAAGGATCTAAAGGGGAGGAAGGGAGGAAAGGAGAAATTGGTAGCATGGGAACAAAAGGAAGTACAGGCACCCAGGGAACACTGGTCCACGTGGCTTTAAGGGATCCAAAGGCGATATCGGCTTGATGGGAACAAAGGGAAGTACGGGTATTCCTGGGAACATTGGCCCTAGGGGCTTAAAAGGATTCAAAGGAGAAAG
>JAHPZR010046439.1:27500-37500 GCA_019787425.1 Platygyra sinensis
TCCAATGGAATTCCTCACCTTGAAGTCCTAGCCCCGAGAGATGTGTTGAAGAAAAATGGTACTATCGAAAACGAAGACCCGAAGACCTAAGACCTACGAAAACGAAGACCTACGAAAACAAAGACCCCCTACGAAAACGAAGACAACGAACACCCGAAGACCTAAGACCTACGAAAACGAAGACCTACGAAAACGAAGACCCCCTACGAAAACGAAGACCCCTACGAAAACGAAGACCCCTACGAAAACGAAGACCCCCTACGAAAACGAAGACCTCCTAAGAAAATGAAGACCTTTTCATTTTTTGTAGGAAACGACATAATTTCAATATAACTCTTCTCGGCCAGAACTGATGAATAACAGCGGTTCATCTAGATATAGACCAAGCCTGAAAATAGACATTAAGAAGGATTAGAGATCTAGGTCTATCATCATCTGGAATATTAATAAAATACTAACACAAATGTAATGGTTCCTCTTCGTAACGAGTTCAATCGAAATAAAGAAATTGAAACTACTGTATTTTCAATAAATAATAAAGCAATTATTAAATTTAGCTTTGGGTTTGGTAAGATATGAAGAATTCTACAGATCTCGGAGGATGTTGTCCACCTCGGCCATCGGCTTCGGTGAATAACAGCTAGCTTGATCTGCAGAATTCTTCTTTTCCTACTCGGCCTTATTCAATAATTGCTAATAATGGAATTATTTCGACATTTGTTAAGTTTTCTTTCATGTCGATGTCTGTTATGCGTCAAATTTGAAAGGCGCGGCAGCATTTCCTGGTTTCAAGTCACGATGGCTGATATCATTTTCATGAAGATACTTGACACCAAGGTACCCTGGTCGCAGAGTTTTTTTTCAATTTTTCTCCGTATGAGATGAGAGAACCATAGTCGAGAGCGGCGAACGTGAGTCGCGGAGAAAAATCAAGAAAAACCTCTGGGACCAGGGTAACACCAAGGATTTGTGCAAAACCCTTTCATTGGGACTATGTGATGAGTGGATAGGTCGGATTTTTGGCTTCTTTGAGAAACAAACGCTTCTCGTATGTGTTTTGCCGAAGCAACTTTTTGATAACGACGACTTGCTCAACGACTTTTGGCAGGGAAAGCGGCTCCGAAGCTGCCTGTTTCGATGTCTTCCTTGTCACACAGCTACTCCCACCGAAATTCTGGTAATTCAGAGTTAATCCGGCAATTCTCTGGAGGGTTGCCTTCCCAAGAAAAGAGGGAGCTTCTTGGCCAAATACAGAGAAGAAAGGTGTGATCGCAGGTTACATCGACATAAAAGAAAGCATCGAAATAATTTCATTATAAGTAGGCTTGGTCTATTTCCACATGAACCGCTGTTATTCATCAGCTCTGGCCGAGAAGAGTTTATATTGAAATTACTTCGTTTCCTACAAAATTATTCACTTTCCCGGCTACAAAAAATAAAAGGGTCTTCGTCAGTTCGTAGGTCTTCGTTTTCGTAGGGGTCTTCGTTTTCGTAGGGGGTCTTTGTTTTTCGTAGGGGTCTTTGTTTTCGTAGGTCTTAGGTCTTCGGGTCTTCGTTTTCGGGGTCTTCGTTTTCGATACTACCGAAGAAGAAAAATGCGCTCTAACGTCAACCAACGAGGCAACGACCTGACTCCTTCTTTCTTGTCACGCAAAGAACCGGTCCTCAGGCTACGTTAAGCGAAACTTCTCAAGAAGTTGTCAAAAGAGGAAGGCAAAAAGGGGGACATCTTGCAACGAGTGTTGCCTGCCTTTGTAGTTGTAACTTTAAAAGTCATAAGGGAGATTTTAAACGCAGAATTTCAACCGAGGATTTAAATTAAGTATTTGCCGTTCAAACGAGCAGGATTGTATACAGGATTGTAAAAAGCCGGGTCACATACTTGGTATTTCTTTCGAGAGAAAACGTATTTGAATCAAAACCGAGTTTGTAGCAAATGTGTCTCTAAAGTCTGGATCGCTGTTGAATTCATCATGGAGTATAATATGGTATCTGATGGGAGTGGATTTCCGGCAACGCAAGATCATCCAGCTGTGATGACTTGTTTGCCAATAACAGAACGAATGTCCGGTTTGTCACAGTTAGGAAATTCTGGAAAATCAAGCAGTACAGATTTACCACATCCTCTGATACCCAGGGGCTACTAGCCGGGACGACGCGATATTTTCGGAGAATGTTTTACTTCAAGAGGTCAACCTCGTTCCAAGGGTCTCTCATAACGCCCCCAGCGGGGGCGGTAGGATGAGAGACCCTGGGAACGAGGTTGTTAAGAGGTGAGGGGCCCTTCATCTCTTGAAGTAAACTTTCGCTCGAAAATATCGCGTCGTCCGAGCTAGTAGCCCCTGGGTCTCCGAGGATGGATTTACCGAAGAAGGAAGCAACTTCAACGATTCGACAATCCATAACTTATGTCAGGAGCCCATTACTAGGAGCCTGCAACTCCCATAATAGGCCAATGTAACGGCATTTTTACAGACCAGTCTATTTTTAGACATTTTTCCCTGCAAAATAGTCCAGTTTCAGTCTAAATGAGCTCGCTTTGGTAAGGATAAAACAATGCGGCTTCATGTGAACACGTCGACATGTCAACATTACTCCGTGCTTGTGATTGGTCACTGGGGTTCCTGTGGGGATCTGAATTCGAGATAAGTTCAAACTGAAATAGATCGGTCTGTAAAAACGCCGTGACAGGAATTGAATACACTCAGTCGTATACAAGCAAAATACCTACAAATGTGAAAATTAAAAACTATATAATCTTTATAAAAATATGTACAAAGATTAAAAGCCTAATCTAAACAAACTGAGCTAACAACTTATTAGAATGAAAATAAATGAAAATAAAAGTACTGCTTTTCAGGGACGCCGTGTCATTAGTTCACTCAAAACTGAAGTTACTTAGCTTCGTCTTAAACTCACCTAATGTTTTAGATACTCTAATATCAGTCGGAAGGCTCCCGGTGATGGGCTCCTGCTTATGTTTTATTTTTTTATCTAAGAAAAAGAGGTTCAAGCATATTTTGAAGATAAGCTTATATTCACATGTTAATCGCACTAATACATTGTTCAAAGTCATTACAAGCAACTCAGCATCCGATCTCATTTATCATGCCTCTACTGTGTGCAATGGACGCATTGACAATAACCATTTCGATGTCAAACATTAAGTGTTCTGAAGTCAACAAATTCCGAAATTTCTCCGACAGACATCGTTCGCGAAATGAAGAGAAACTTTCGTTCAGAATCCTTCGGTAAGGAGGGGGCTCTTATTTAAAGATTTCGTCGGAAATTCTGAAAGAACCCCTAAAAACTACCAAGATTCTGTTTTGTGGGCGCGGCTTGAAATTTGTTTGTCATCTCAGAGTTATCATTTCTTACAAAACACATTATCTACTGTCGGCTCAATACCCTAAACAATAACAAAGAACACTATCTGTATGTTTGATGCTAATAAATTTTCTGGAATGAGTTATGTGAGTCATATCAGGCTTTAATACCCGCAGGTTGACTTCAAAATGACTTCAACATCATCCAGACACTAAATACATTCCAAGTCGTACGCTATAATCTAAGATTATTCACAAGAGTATTTCCAGCCTAAAATCGGAGAAAAATAAAAATATTCAGCTTCGGCCCGGAAAAACAGTCCTTATAAAAGACCAGTGTACGAGTAGTCCCTGCGCCGTTCGTGAAGCGAAAGAAAATTGCGAGAAAAATAGTTGCCGCTCGAAATCCTTGAGCGGGAAAGGAGTGACAACGTCTTGCAGTAATGTTTCTCGATCCTTTTGAAATGGAAGCGTTGGAAACGCATCTCGCAGGTTGTGATCTGCTTGCGATTCTGGCAACAGGTTTTAAAAAGAGTTTAATTTATCAAGTGCATGTTTTGTCTGGCAAAGCTTTTACCTCGAACCCGAATGCGAGTGAGTTGGTGATTTCGCCGCTCAACAGCATCATCGAAGAACAAGTCAGTGAACTGACTAATAAGCTTGTCCTTTCTGCTGCCCACCATATAGGCTTGCTCTCCAATCTGGTAGTCGACACTAAATGGTTGACAGTCCCCGGCGGGGGGGGGGGGGGGGGGGATCACATAAAAGGATGTGCTCATCGTACCTCGCGGGTTTAAAAAATTGTTTTGGTTCCTTTAAAGGTGCGGTGTTCAGGAATTTTGGAAATCAAAAAATCATATCAGAAATCAAACGGACAAATTTTGGAAATCAAAACATTATTTAACAGATCAAACAGAATAATACTTTTAGAAATGAAACAGTCATTTCGGAAGTCAAATGGACCAGTTTTGGAAATAAAAAATCATGATATCATATCAGAAATCAAACGGACAAACTTTGGAAATCAAAACATTCCACAGATCAAAGGAACAAATTTTAGAAATGAAACAGTCATTTTGGAAATCAAACGGACAAATTTTGCAGATCAAAAAATATTTTCAGAAATGAAACGGACAAGACAAGAATCAAAGCAAATAATTATTTTAGTCATACTCCTCGTACACCGTACTTAGGGTGTTAAGCCTCAAAATGTCCACAGCTGGATCTTTTGTTACTGTTTAGGGTATTGAGCCGACAGTAGATAATGTGTTTTGTAAGAAATGATAACTCTGAGATGACAAACAAATTTCAAGCCGCGCCCACAAAACAGAATCTTGGTAGTTTTTAGGGGTTCTTTTCAGAATTTCCGACGAAATCTTTAAATAAGAGCCCCCTCCTTACCGAAGGATTCTGAACGAAAGTTTCTCTTCATTTCGCGAACGATGTCTGTCGGAGAAATTTCGGAATTTGTTGACTTCAGAACACTTAATGTTTGACATCGAAATGGTTATTGTCAATGCGTCATTGCACACAGTAGAGGCATGATAAATGAGATCGGATGCTGAGTTGCTTGTAATGACTTTGAACAATGTATTAGTGCGATTAACATGTGAATATAAGCTTATCTTCAAAATATGCTTGAACCTCTTTTTCTTAGATAAAAAAATAAAACATAAGCAGGAGCCCATCACCGGGAGCCTTCCGACTGATATTAGAGTATCTAAAACATTAGGTGAGTTTAAGACGAAGCTAAGTAACTTCAGTTTTGAGTGAACTAATGACACGGCGTCCCTGAAAAGCAGTACTTTTATTTTCATTTATTTTCATTCTAATAAGTTGTTAGCTCAGTTTGTTTAGATTAGGCTTTTAATCTTTGTACATATTTTTATAAAGATTATATAGTTTTTAATTTTCACATTTGTAGGTATTTTGCTTGTATACGACTGAGTGTATTCAATTCCTGTCACGGCGTTTTTACAGACCGATCTATTTTCAGTTTGAACTTATCTCGAATTCAGATCCCCACAGGAACCCCAGTGACCAATCACAAGCACGGAGTAATGTTGACATGTCGACGTGTTCACATGAAGCCGCATTGTTTTATCCTTACCAAAGCGAGCTCATTTAGACTGAAACTGGACTATTTTGCAGGAAAAATGTCTAAAAATAGACTGGTCTGTAAAAATGCCGTTACATTGGCCTATTATGGGAGTTGCAGGCTCCTAGTAATGGGCTCCTGACATAAGTTATGGATTGTCGAATCGTTGAAGTTGCTTCCTTCTTCGGTAAATCCATCCTCGGAGACCCAGGGGCTACTAGCTCGGACGACGCGATATTTTCGAGCGAAAGTTTACTTCAAGAGATGAAGGGCCCCTCACCTCTTAACAACCTCGTTCCCAGGGTCTCTCATCCTACCGCCCCCGCTGGGGGCGTTATGAGAGACCCTTGGAACGAGGTTGACCTCTTGAAGTAAACATTCTCCGAAAATATCGCGTCGTCCCGGCTAGTAGCCCCTGGGTATCAGAGGATGTGGTAAATCTGTACTGCTTGATTTTCCAGAATTTCCTAACTGTGACAAACCGGACATTCGTTCTGTTATTGGCAAACAAGTCATCACAGCTGGATGATCTTGCGTTGCCGGAAATCCACTCCCATCAGATACCATATTATACCTCCATGATGAATTCAACAGCGATCCAGACTTTAGAGACACATTTGCTACAAACTCGGTTTTGATTCAAATACGTTTTCTCTCGAAAGAAATACCAAGTTATGTGACCCGGCTTTTTACAATCCTGTATACAATCCTGCTCGTTTGAACGGCAAATACTTAATTTAAATCCTCGGTTGAAATTCTGCGTTTAAAATCTCCCTTATGACTTTTAAAGTTACAACTACAAAGGCAGCAACACTCGTTGCAAGATGTCCCCCTTTTTGCCTTCCTCTTTTGACAACTTCTTGAGAAGTTTCGCTTAACGTAGCCTGAGGACCGGTTCTTTGCGTGACAAGAAAGAAGGAGTCAGGTCGTTGCCTCGTTGGTTGACGTTAGAGCGCATTTTTCTTCTTCGGTAGTATCGAAAACGAAGACCCCGAAAACGAAGACCCGAAGACCTAAGACCTACGAAAACAAAGACCCCCTACGAAAACAAAGACCCCCTACGAAAACGAAGACCCCTACGAAAACGAAGACCTACGAACTGACGAAGACCCTTTTATTTTTTGTAGCCGGGAAAGTGAATAATTTTGTAGGAAACGAAGTAATTTCAATATAACTCTTCTCGGCCAGAGCTGATGAATAACAGCGGTTCATGTGGAAATAGACCAAGCCTACTTATAATGAAATTATTTCGATGCTTTCTTTTATGTCGATGTAACCTGCGATCACACCTTTCTTCTCTGTATTTGGCCAAGAAGCTCCCTCTTTTCTTGGGAAGGCAACCCTCCAGAGAATTGCCGGATTAACTCTGAATTACCAGAATTTCGGTGGGAGTAGCTGTGTGACAAGGAAGACATCGAAACAGGCAGCTTCGGAGCCGCTTTCCCTGCCAAAAGTCGTTGAGCAAGTCGTCGTTATCAAAAAGTTGCTTCGGCAAAACACATACGAGAAGCGTTTGTTTCTCAAAGAAGCCAAAAATCCGACCTATCCACTCATCACATAGTCCCAATGAAAGGGTTTTGCACAAATCCTTGGTGTTACCCTGGTCCCAGAGGTTTTTCTTGATTTTTCTCCGCGACTCACGTTCGCCGCTCTCGACTATGGTTCTCTCATCTCATACGGAGAAAAATTGAAAAAACTCTGCGACCAGGGTACCTTGGTGTCAAGTATCTTCATGAAAATGATATCAGCCATCGTGACTTGAAACCAGGAAATGCTGCCGCGCCTTTCAAATTTGACGCATAACAGACATCGACATGAAAGAAAACTTAACAAATGTCGAAATAATTCCATTATTAGCAATTATTGAATAAGGCCGAGTAGGAAAAGAAGAATTCTGCAGATCAAGCTAGCTGTTATTCACCGAAGCCGATGGCCGAGGTGGACAACATCCTCCGAGATCTGTAGAATTCTTCATATCTTACCAAACCCCAAAGCTAAATTTAATAATTGCTTTATTATTTATTGAAAATACAGTAGTTTTCAATTTCTTTATTTCGATTGAACTCGTTACGAAGAGGAACCATTACATTTGTGTTAGTATTTTATTAATATTCCAGATGATGATAGACCTAGATCTCTAATCCTTCTTAATGTCTATTTTCAGGCTTGGTCTATATCTAGATGAACCGCTGTTATTCATCAGTTCTGGCCGAGAAGAGTTATATTGAAATTATGTCGTTTCCTACAAAAAATGAAAAGGTCTTCATTTTCTTAGGAGGTCTTCGTTTTCGTAGGGGGTCTTCGTTTTCGTAGGGGTCTTCGTTTTCGTAGGGGTCTTCGTTTTCGTAGGGGGTCTTCGTTTTCGTAGGTCTTCGTTTTCGTAGGTCTTAGGTCTTCGGGTGTTCGTTTGTCTTCGTTTTCGTAGGGGGTCTTTGTTTTCGTAGGTCTTCGTTTTCGTAGGTCTTAGGTCTTCGGGTCTTCGTTTTCGATAGTACCATTTTTCTTCAACACATCTCTCGGGGCTAGGACTTCAAGGTGAGGAATTCCATTGGATACGTTAAATAAAAAATTCACATTGAACTATCACTCGGCCGGGAAATTTCAAACTCTCTAGCTTTGTCGGTAGTCTCTATTTTAGCCGCCATTTTATTCTCACGGTTTTCTCGGACTATATTAAAGCCTAAAAGCAACTACTTGTGCCGGTCCACATAGGTGGGGTGCAATCCTATCAGTCAGTCAATCAATCAATCAATCAATTCATCAATCGATGAATAAATCAATCGCTGTGATCGATCAATCGAAAAGCAAGGAAAAGGTTTTAAAATTTAGCTTTTGCAGTGTAGACTGACATAATTATATTTAGAAGACAAGTTGTTCCGTTCCGTGATTTTGGGGAACGTTTCTTTCTGTTGTTGTGTTATTAGTTCCAGTTCGAACATCTGACTTTGTGTAAGCTTTTAGTACAGTTTGACTTGGTTTGCCTTTTGGGGGAGTCGAATGGCCTTTCCGAGCATTTGCGCGCAGGCGAGCGGTGTGTCTAGTTTTTCGAGCACTAGTAGTGGTCAAATTTATCTTGCAAGCGGCCAGTACTTTAGAAAATACAGATGCCGAGCTGCAAGTTATTCGTAAATTTTCTGCTAACCAGAATCTCTCTTTTGTTTTAAGACAGGAAACGTTGTTTTGCGCCAAGTAACCTGACTGACACCTCCAAAACAGAGAAATGAACGGCAAAGCTAAGCAGAACGTTAAGATGTTATCGTGATTCATCCAATCCCAGCAGCCTACAGCCTTTTTTGATGCCGAATTACGTCACGTAGCTTCACTTGAGTCAGGGGCTGGATGCTCAAGGCGATCTACAACTAAAAGCAATCAGACTTCATGTTGAAGCAGGATTCACAAATTTCAATAAATCCTGCACTTTTTAACGAGAATACCAGCATGGGAGCAGTTGCAAAAAATTTGGGAGCACGAGCATTTATGGCGGCAATTCTAGCAAAGACAATATTTTTCGAGCAACAGGACACTTTTAAATTGAATGGGGCCATTCGATACCCCGGGTCGATACCCCTATCATTGGAGTTTGCGTTCTCATAGACCGTAAGTTTTAAGCCGTGGCTCCCCTCCCTATAGCACTCGCGCTAAGGACGAAAGCTCAAGTAATCTACGCGCGCTCGAAGGAAAAGGTCAGTGTTTTTGGGTATATAATGACATCACCCAGGAGCCCATCACTGGGAGCCTGCAACTACCCCATATTCTCCTCACGGCGTTTTCACAGACCGATCTATTTTAAGTCCGAATTTATCTCGAATTTAGATCCCCACAGGAACCTCAGTGGTCAATTGCGACTAATGTCGACATGTCGAAATGTTCACCTAAGGCCAGCGTGCTCATGTAGACTGGAACTGACCGATTTCGCGGGAAAAATATCTAAAAATAGACTACAGTCAACTCTCTCTAAGACGGACACCATCGGGACCGGCCTCAGCTGTCCGTCTTAGAGAGGTGTCCGGCTTATAGAGAGTGGACGTAACATGGCCCCGGGAATTTTAAGGTTATAATGCTGGCAGAATCTGTGCACAGTGAATACGAGTCTGTTTCAAGTTTGTTTTAAGTTATTTACTTGATCGAAACCTACCAACTGAAACAAAAACATATTTCTAAAATTGAATCTCTTGAATGTCGTATTACAAATCAAACGGGTTAGAACTAGAGTCCAAACAGTGAACAGTACATTCTGAAAACGGGAACATAACCATCTTATGACTCAGGACTATCTTTCGCTGCACCAAGTCTAAAAAGATATCACATTTTCTAAAAAAGAAAACAACTCAGATGAAAGCAAGTTAAGTTAATAGCTTCTAATAGTCATGGCTTTGGTGGGCATGCACTTAAGAAGAAAAGAAATCTGTGATCGTGGATTGTTTCTGGTGCAACAGTTTAAAATTCTCAAAGCGCTGACCAACGCTGCTTAATTTTGATACGAGGATTTCATCTCGCAGCGTTGAAAGCAAGAAAGCAAGAAAACAACTGTTTTAGATTACAATACAATTCGGTTGTCACCTCCAAGTTATTTTTT
>JAHPZR010046439.1:40000-47617 GCA_019787425.1 Platygyra sinensis
TTGGGGACGAGAATGTAAATCACAAAGAAAATCTAATGACTCAATTTTCTGGGAAAAGAAAAGCCGTTATCAAAGACCTATTTACTTTTATTCATATTACCATGGCAACAGTATATACGTTAGCTTTACTATAAAAGAACGAAGGTTATGTTGTTAACTTGCTTGTTGCCACTTTTGGACAAAAGGAATCAAGGTTAACGTTTTTAGAGGAAAGGTAATCAAAAACTGTGTTCAGCCACCTTAGGCCAAGAAATGTAATAGATCCGACATCTTACCTTAATTTTACCGTTGTCAGTACCCGTACCATATTGCCATGCGCATTGTTTCCAATTAGCTCTCTGTCTTGGGTCCGTATTTGCTGCTTCTCCTTTCTCTCCTTTTGTTCCGATGCCATTTTCTCCTTTGGATCCTTTTGAACCTTTGGGGCCAATGATCCCAGAGATACCCTTAATTCCCTTTGTTCCCATCGAGCCTCTTTCTCCTTTGAATCCTTTTAAGCCCCTAGGGCCAATGTTCCCAGGAATACCCGTACTTCCCTTTGTTCCCATCAAGCCGATATCGCCTTTGGATCCCTTAAAGCCACGTGGACCAGTGTTCCCTGGGTTGCCTGTACTTCCTTTTGTTCCCATGCTACCAATTTCTCCTTTCCTCCCTTCCTCCCCTTTAGATCCTTCAGGTCCCCGTGGGCCAAGTTTTCCTGGGATTCCTACAGCGCCTTGCGAACCCGCTTTCCGATGCTGCCACTCTCTCCTTTGAAGCCATCTCTACCAGGGGCACCCGGAGCTCCGGTATTCCTGGAAACGCCGGGCAATCCTGGCATTCCAGAATAAGGATCCGGCTGTTGAAACAAAAGTTTACATAAATCTTCAGAATCTCCGCCCTTGATCAAGTAAGCTCTGTATTACGGCGACCAGTAACATAGTGAGCTAGACGTTTGCAGTTCGTGTATTCTTCATTAGAGCAATCATTTTCATTTCTGGCGATTTATGATGGATTCGAGTGTTCGTCACTACTGACCACTTTTACAAGATTTCAGTTATCCCTGAATCACAAAACCCCTATACCTACCTTGACAGATAACTCAGGCTACTTAAGGCCTGGTTTTTAATGCATCAAAGACCCCCAGCAGAGAATTGAAAGATCTTTATTGGTTGTGGACACAAATGACTTAGTCCACCTTTAAATTAACCTGACGTTTGTTTGACTAGTTAAGGGGACCGAAACATTTCTGTGTCATGTGACATTTTTTATCTGTGACGTCACTAAATACGTTTTAATGAAATGGGTAAGGCTATGTATTAAAAGTTGCCAAAGGATAATGTCAAACTGTCCATCAAAGTAAGAGTATTGTATCTCTGCCTTGTAAGTTGGTACTTGTAATTTGCATTAGAAGTTATTAAACTATTTACTATGTCACGTGACCTGTTTCGTTTAAATAAAAAGTTCTTATTGGACGTGGACATAAATACAAGGCTATTTCTTGAAGACCTGTTACAATATAAAAGAATTATACACAGACAATGATTAATTAAAGTCTATTTACCGTACCCCATTTTAGTCTAAAGATTTAAGACGAAATCGATAGAAGATGGAGCAATTTCAGGTTTTAGTGGACAAAATCTGTCCAGAGTAATTTTAAATATTTTACAGTCATTTTTACATTTTTTTAAAGACTAAATACATAAATAATTGCCTGGAATAACACCGAAAAATAATTTCCCACGGGAACGAGAGAAAAATAAATTTCAAAGTTCAGTGATTTTGTGAAAACACAGGCAAAATTCCATCATCAGTTTCATTTCACCAAAACTTTTAAGCGTTTCATACGAAGTTCAACATTCGTTTTCGACGTTTTGGTGTTGCTAGAAATGAATTGTTTTGAGAAAGATAAATTAAAAGAGCCCTACAGAAGTTTGCAATACAATGTAAATAATCTTGGTACAAGATTTTTGTCCACTTGTTACTCCAACGTCTGGCGGATTCCGTCTAAACCGTTAATTATACTTTTGGGTCACATGACGTAAATTTGTATAGGTAATCAATGATTTCGAGTGCAATTTGGAATAAATAGCACGAGTAAATTTTTCAAAGATTACAAAAAATTTGCACGAGCCCGTAGGGCGAGTGCAATTTGTAGTCTTTGAAAAATTTACGAGTGCTTATTTATTCCAAATTGCACGAGAAAAATCATTTGATTACTTGTTAATAATATACAAGTAACAGTTTCTGTCACGCTCAAGTACTTTGCGTGACAGATGGAGGCAACAAGCTACATCAACTTCATTGGATGAAAATTTGACAGGTGAATTCAAGTATAAAAATTCATTCACTCTCTCCAAGTCATGTATGAAAACTGAGCAGTTTCTTTTTACAGTTAAAAGCAGTCTTTACTCACAGTTGAATTGAAGAACTTGACCACAAAGCAGAGGAAAAACTCCATGCGGTTTTGATGCGGCTTTCTTGCCAAATGTTTTTTTGAGTGGTTGAGAAACTGCGTGCAAGAAAGTATTAAACCTGGCCGTGGTACAAGTTACTTTGACCAAAATACCGAGAAACGAGGCTAAAATCTACCAAGAAACGGGATCTCTTAGCTCTGAAGGACATCTTTTTAACCTCTCCTGGTTGCTGCCTGACTTTAGCTTCTTCACTGGACGTTGTACAGGTTAGATTTGCCTCCTGAGTTTACCGGGTTTTGTTAGGGAACGACCTTTCTAATCTCCAAGCTCGCCGTTTCAGTTCTTTCACAAAAGTAGAATGCTTGCACTTTTTGTCTTAAAAAGTAAGATGAGGCCGGTTCTTAGGACGTCTTGTTGGGTCCTTCTTCGCGTTTTATTTCATGGTGCTCAAGAATTTTAAAATTTACTTCTTCAACTTATTTTGTAATGTAGTCGTGATCGACGCCGGCATATTTCCATTCACTCAAGCTCAAGTTTATGTTCAGGTTTTTGACCTCGCGGCTTTTATGTGATATCTACTTCACTTTTACTAGTTTAGAAGTTGTTGTTGAGCTTTGCACTTTGCTTCGTTATGAGGTAATTGTATTGAAATGGAGGTAAAGAGTTTCAATCTCGGTTAATTTTTGTCCGCCATTTTGTTTGTCCGAGCTCAAAGTAGGAGCTGTCAATCATTTTCAAACTAATTACACTTTTTTGCACTCAATTACACATTTTTGCACTCAATTACACTTTTTTGCACTCAATTACACTTTTTTGCACTGATTTGGGATTAATTGACATGTTCTTAACCAATCAGAATGCAGAAATTGTTGCTTGTATATTATTAAAAATGTAACAATTCTTTATATTGTTAAGGATACTGATTTGATTGTATCCTACAAATTTCAGAAAGATCCAACAAAAACTTTTCTTTAAAACAAAAATATGTCATATTAAGAGGTGAACCATGCCTTAAGTTGCATGAGAAGGTTTTTATCAAAAGTTTTATTGTGCGATTGCATATAAGTATTATGTACGGAATACAGAATTGACCAAAAGGAAGTACATCTGAGAATATCTATAGTACCATCAGTAACGGTGTATATCATCTAGTTAACAAATTGACGTCAGTTTTTCATGCCTCTGTCCTGTTATTGATCGTGAATTTCGTCATGACATTGTCAAAGTAGCTGTGGATCCACGACGCGACAGCCGAGTGGATCTGCAGACTACTTTGACGAAGTTATGACGAAATTCACGTCAATAACAGGACAGAGGCATGAAAAACTGACATCAATTTGTTTTTTACGATAAAAAATTGTCAAATTGTCCGCTCTCATTCGTTGACACATCGCATAAATTATAAATTCATGTGTCTGTTCGCTTGTTGACAATAAAAATTACCCAGTGAGCGCGCGAGAATGTAAGTTGTTGTCGAACAAAGCAAGTTCTTTGAACGAAACCTCAGTTTGTAACGGTATCACTTTGACCTTACCTACCTTACATGTAGAAGTGGAATCGTTCGACTGCAGTTCCTTTGAGTGCGTTCGTGTGAAGAACAAAAGAAACACGGCGACAAAGTAAAAAGAGAAGATGTCTCGCATTTCTGCTGCCTTAGTACTCCTGCATTACCAACTAACTTCCCTCAAGGTTATCAAAAAAGATTGGAAAAGTATAGAAGCATCCTCTGTATATATATCTTTCCCTTTGTCTCGTAAATATTTTAATCTGTCACGAGGCAATGGGATTGATTAACTTAAGCTCAACGTGACGCTACAGATGCAGTGATTTCAGCAAAGATTCAGCGTAGAATAAGAGCTTAGCTGAGACACGTTTCCTCTTAACACGTTTAATTTTCATAACGATTGGTTCCTTTCTACTAAATTTGACTGATCACATGCGGTACTTTCAGGCACAGAATCATGTGCTGATCAGCGTGATATTAACTAATAGATGAACCGTTCTTGAATTCAATCAATTTTTTTTTTTTATAGTTTACTTTCAAAACACATGACGGCTGGTTCCTTTGGATTGTACTTCACAGATCACATGCATATAAATCCCAGCTCTCGCGTCTTAAACGTGACTCCCACGCCTTAGCGTCAAAAACTTCCATCTTGTGCTCATCTTACGCCTATAACTGGGGACAAATCTCTCACTTAGATGAAAATTTGAACTTTTACAGCCTTTAATGACACACGTTCGAAAGGAAGTAAACTAGAACCAGCAAGAAACGTTTACTTGATATAAATAGCGTCAGTGATAACTTCGATTCTTCAATTTTTTCACTGAGTTACTGGCGACGACATTATCTTGACGAAACACATCTAAAACGACTGTGCCCGGCGGGAAGTATTTCGAACCGCGGCGTCGTTGGGAATCTTCATAAGTTATCGTACGGTCATTGGCGTTGTCTCTGAAATTTCTAGTGCTTCTAGGATAAAAGTCTTGGACTTACATTGTGAGATAACGTCGTTAGGGGGCTTTGATTGCAGTACTTTCAACACAGACTTAATGTGATATAAGAGCTTCCATGTAGCTCACTTAACCGTGCCAGACTGTGTTTTTGACCTTAAAAGTTTAATTGTTTCCAATTCGTTTATCCTTTCATTATATGATGTAATTTGATTTCCGTTGATTTATGATGGTTAATTTTGACTATTCGTTGATCACAACTGACTTCTTAATCAAGATTTCAATTAATCTTGAATGGCAAGGGCCCTGTTCATGCCCTGACAGACTGTTTTTCCCATAAGTTTAAATCTAAGTAGCGGCTTGAAAACGTAATCAGGTGAGCCTGGGGGTCGTAGCCAAAGAAAAAATCACTATACCATGCTGAGGCAATATCCATGGTTAAAATTTCTTCCTATGTATTTCAATAGGGTGTTTATGATGACTGTAAGCAACATAAACGAAAACAATGAATAAAGCAACTGCCTTAGTTTGCAAGTAACCAGGGGGAGCCCTCGCATCCGTTTACAATATGAACAAAAGATCAAACTATCTTTATCGGGCGTGTTTTGTGTTTGCTGCGGCCATATTGAATTTCTAATACGCGCGCGCGGTCTGCTAGTGCGAGGTCTGGAACCGAAATTACAGAAATCGCTCGGAGCGTGCTCGGTCTGCTAGTGCGAGGTCTGGAACCGAAATTACAGAAATCGCTCGGAGCGTGCTCGGAGCTCCAATAACGCGACAATTGTCTCTTTATTATTTTCGGTGAGCGATCGGATCCCCCGAGAATTTGCGAGTCCCAGACTTCTAAAATTTGGGTTCCAGACCTCGCACTAGGAGACCGCGCGCCTGTATTAAAATCCAAATTGGGCGCTACAAAACACAAAACACGCGCAAAAAGGTAGTTGATCTTTTATTCACATTCTAAACGGATGTGAGGGCTCCCTGTGAGTAACTGGCTACGGCCCAGCACGTAAGCTTGATTACGGAATTGACCGAATCGATACTTCAGTAATCTGAGCTTAGTTGAAATTCTCGTTGTAGAGAACATGTTCTTTGAACGAGACCTCAGCTCAATTGTAACGACATCACCCTGCCTGTCTTATATTCAGTAGTCGAATCGTTCGACTGCAATTCTTAGGAGTGCGTGCGCGTGAAGAGCAAGACAAAAACAATGAAAAGGGATTTTAGTTAGTTCAGTACTCCTGCGTTACGAATTAACTTGCCTTTAAAGCTATGAAAAGCGACTGACAGAGGAGAGAGAATACCCTGTATATGTTTTCCTTCAGCTCCTAAAGGTTTTAATCTGTCACGAAGCAATAGCAATTTACTTTTGGTTGAACGTGACACAACAAATGCAGCAAGGTGATTTCAGCACAGAATCAGCGTGCACGTGGTACAAGAGCTGAGCTGAAACACGTTTTCTCTTAACACGTGACAGCTTTCATAACGATTGGCTCCTTAGTACAAAATTTGTGCAGATCACATGCGGCACTTTCAGCTGCAGAATCATGCGACGTGATCAACGCGGTATTAGCTAACAGCTGAACTGTTCGGCGGTTTAAACTTCTTTTAGTTTACTAAAGACTCGTGACAACTTTGTTTGAATTTATAATCAATTGGTTCTTTTGAGCTAAATTTGAGAGATCAATTGCGGTACCGCGGAAAAATGCGTGATCAGCGTGATATCCCCTAATTGATGAAACACTCTTCAATCCAAACGTTTTAGCTTACTGTCCGATACATGACGGCTTGTCCCTTTACATTGAACTTCACAGATCACATGCACGAACCTGCCAGCTGTCTTGTCTAAAACGTGACTAGCTCACCTTTGAGTCGAAAACTGCCATCTTGCGCTCATCTCACGCCTATAGCTAGGGACCCGTCTCTCTCCCCTAAAAAAAATTGAGCTTGTACAGCCTTTAATTACACATTTTGGAAAGAGAAGTAAACTAGAACCAGCAAGAAACGTTTGCTACATAAAAATAGCGTTGGTACCTTCGATTTCCCTTCTTTTCACTGAATTTATTGGCGACATTATTTTGTTAAAACTAACACATCCAAAAGGAGTGTCACGTCATGTGTATTAAGGGGCACAAGTCGTCTTATACTCGACCAATACTGTCGGCCGAGTAACTACAAACACACGGTGGAACGTGAATCGATAGTTCGATCAAAATACCGGTGAAAAATGTCGATCAGCACGTCGGCACAGACATCGCCATGTCAAGCGAATATCAGCTGATGTATCGACCGACATATCAGCAGAGTCTCGATCGCGAGTCGGCTGATACTCGGTCGACATATCGGCCGATATTTCGACCGATACTCGGCCGACAGTAGCTACCGATTAGCGGTCTAAGGCGCTTTTAAATACACCTGATTCAAATTTTGCAACCCTAAATGACACAATTTCGAAAAATGGAAGCTACACCCAGTGTAAGAAACATTAAGTCCATGTAAATGCAGTTACTACTTAAATTCCTCATGTTTTCCACAAATTAGTGGCGACAATATTATTTAGACGAGACACATCCTATCAGATTGTACTCGGGAAACATTTCGACCGTCGTCGGAAACCTTCGGATGTCATTGGATGAGGTCGGGTCGTATAAAAAGTCTGACGCTTTGGTGGTTCATGTTGCAGAACGTTCAACAGACTTCATGTGATAAGAGAGATTAGCTCACGTGACGCCCACATGGGTTCGTGCACGACCCTCCTTCCTTCCCC
>JAHPZR010046442.1:0-2500 GCA_019787425.1 Platygyra sinensis
GTTGTTTTCTCTTGGTGAGTTAGTGAGTTTTATTTTTTCGCCCTAGGGAGTTAGAGAGGATGTTAACCCCACGCCCGTGGACGCGCGTTCTCCCCTTAAGCGGAGAACGTATTTGAGAGTTGTGGAGGCTATAACAATACTTGTTATCGATTAGCTAAAATAATCGAATAAAGTATCCGATAATCACAAGATTTGACTGGTATATGAAAGACAACCTCAAAGATTTAGGCGCCAGGTTATCGGATTATGTTTGGTTTACTCGGCTTGAGAGAACAGGTCAACTCAGACTTACGGACGTTCGCGCCCATTGCTACTGCGCATCTCTAGTGCGCACGCTATTCATTGGTCACGAGCGTGCCACGTCATTTTTCAAAGCGCGCGCACCGCGTCGAAAACTCCAACAAAATATAGAGCTGATGACCTTTGCGTTAACTTTGTGTTGCGAATATTTTTGTTGGATGCTCGATGACCCCCAATTGTTTTTTCGGCAGATCACTTTCATTTTCTGATTCTTTCCATTATACTAAAAACACAAAAAACAATCTGTAACGTGTGGAAGTTTTAAGTGATTCCTCATATACTATTCAAATAGGGTCGATTTGTACGTGGATACAGGTGTGCGTAACTTATAGTTGTATTTTTAGGCTAATGCCAGCTGATTTATGACATATGTAGCAAAGATCTATCAAATAGGCCTATATATGCTGTGCTGAACACACATAACTTAGATACGATTCTTTCAAATTAACTTGTATGCCGATAGTAATGAATCTGCGCAAAATCGCCTCAAATGACTGAAATCCTAGAAATGCTATGGTCTGTGATACGCTTATCTTCAAAAACGAGTTCGGTGACCCCCGATTTTTTTTACGTTTTAATCTTACCACTTATCATTTTCCACTTTCCCAAATGAAAAAAAGTTAAATGAAAAGCATGAAAGAACATAAGCTCAACAACCAGTATTTGTAAAGGAACTGAGCAATGAAATTATGAACACACATCCACTGCTGTAATCTTTGATTACTACATCATGCCAGTAAATACATGTAGCTTCAGTTTGGTGGATTTGTCATTATCGTGATGAAATGACCATACAATGACTTCATAATGACGTCAAAACAACATCACTAACATTTTTGATGTAAACTTATCAATAATTTCGATACTTGATAAAATCGATCGCAATCGATATTTTTCGACACTAATTAATCAATCAATATCGGAAATCGATAATAATCGATAGCAGAGATTTTTGCGATTATCGATATTGATCGATATTAAAGATTTTGTAATTAGAGTTCGATTTCCATCGATTTATATCGAAGATATCGATTCCGTCAGAGGATCTAAGGCGAAGGAGAAGACAGAGACTATGAGCAAGAAACAAATGACTAATGGATATCCTAATGCCAAAAAGACTGATCTTGATATTTTCATCCAAGTAAAGAGTACTAAACCTTGAATCAGTCGTATATAAAAACAGCTTAAAAAAACTGTAACCACTCTAGTAGATCTTTATTTAAACCCGGTTAAAAATCTTCAGTTATACTAATAGTATTTTGATTACAATCAACGTAAACTGTAATAACAATGTTCTTGCTGCTAAAAACAACAAAAGTAACCTTAATGTCCTTAATGGCAAAGAAAGAACAATAACCAAAGTTGCTAAGCGTCAACGGGGTAGTAAATTGTAACAACTGTTTCGGCAAGTATTGACTGTAAACTGACTTTCAAGAGCGAATAGCCAAGAAGATAACTCCTACATCCACATACAACGCAACTGAATCGAGTGGGCAAAAACAGCTCATTACGAATGAATGGCACATTAAAAGCCAATATACCTTTCACTATCACAATTATCTGCCATCACCAGTATCAGGTATCACCAAAGAAAAACCGGAAATCTGCGGAAATATATAGCTGGCCTCCCATGTGTATCGGCTGATTAGATGCCGATATAGAGCTTATGCAGAAACGAAATTCATTCAACAATTGGTTTCCGTTGGTCGGGAGCTAGGTCACGTTTTCAGCAGTTACCAGCGTAAACATGTTTACACTGATCTTTACAGTGTGTTGTCATCGCTTAAGCTCCAGTTTTAAAAATTCTTCAAATGCGAATAAGTCATCACAGATTTAATGCCCAGGAAGGGGAGAGGTTTTGCAGTAAGACAAAACCCTTTCTTAAGGACGTTCGCGCCCAAAAACTTCCCACGCACAGATTTTTTTTAACTTTGTCTGCAGGTAGAAAATGATAAGTTAAGATTAAAAACGTAAAAAAAATCGGGGGTCACCGAACTCGTTTTGAAGATAAGGCGTATCACAGACCATAGCATTTCTAGGATTTCCAGTCATTTGAGGCGATTTTGCGCAGATTCATTACTATCGGCATACAGTTAATTTGAAGAATCGTATCTAAGTTATGTGTGTTCAGCACAGCACATATAGGCCTATTTGATAGATCTTTGCTACATATGTCATTAAATCAGCTGGCATTAGCCTT
>JAHPZR010046442.1:5000-20706 GCA_019787425.1 Platygyra sinensis
AATTTTATGTAAGCTTCAGTATTGTGTCCGCCATGACAGTAGACGTAGAAGTATCCTGTATGTTAAGTCCCAGACATCTCTACGATTTGTAAATATATCTTCAAGTTTAGTATTGTTTATATCGTCGCGCTATTGTATTTAGTTTTTTGTCCCTTCTGTTTATCCCAGTCATGTGGAACACTGGTAAGATTCTGGTTTACCGAAGAGCCTTTCAATGGTTTCCAAAATTTTCTGAATCAACCGGAAATAATTTACTGTTTTTTTTTTCTCAAACACAGGTTTCTATATCTACTTTCCATATAGATCATAAATGAACTTTAACATTTCTCACAGTCACCAGAAGTTTCATCCCCAGAAGCTGGCCACTCGGTAATTCAATGGGTTTTTAGATGTAGACGCCCTTCACGTTATGTAATCTGGTAATTGCTGTTCTTTTCGCTGGATAGATCGAGACAATGTTGTGAGCGAAACTCGTTTTCGTTAGAGCGTTTTGCTGTGTACATTTCCGTTGACCTAAAATAAGATCAAATGTCCCACAGTTTTGTACCCATTGCGAAATCTGTTTGAATAAAATGGCAGTTTAAACTCAGTTTCCTGCTCCTCACCTTGTGCACCTTGATAATTATGCTGGACACATACGTAATTTTACAGGTAATGTGGATTGCTGGAATTTTAGGAGGGCAAGGTTATGCCATTATATCAAGCAACAACAATGACGAGCTAGGGGAGGGGTGTCTAGCTTAAGAAATTAAACTGCAGTTTTAATCAAAACTATACACCTAATTGCAACATTCAAGAAATGAGGGGTGGCAGTATCTTTAAAATAATCCCTCACTGTGCTACCTATAGAGCTTTAAAAATTCCATGACTTGCCAGGCCTGGAAAAAGAAGATTTATAATTCCAGGACTTCCCATGTTTCCCATTATCCATGCAAACCCTGATCGGTGTTCCTTAATTCTTATTTCCCTTTATTTTTCTCTTTAAATGCATCCAGGCCTTGTTGATATTGCAATTAGCTGTATTTTTGAACAGGAGGACTAAACAGAAAACAGAGAATACTGTGACATTCTCTCACTTTTATCAATGAGTTGGATATTTCGGAATACAATCAGTCAGACAGTCAGTGTTAACGTTATTGAGTCACTGTGGTGTACTCTGGAGACCCTGAGTAGCATGCATGCAGTACACTCCCCAAGGAATATATTTAATTTTTGGCGCTTTAGCCAGTTGGAAGTTCTGATAGGATTTGTTCATTACTAATCTATAAAGCCCATTTCATTGCTGATCTTTAAGGAAGAATATTACTTCATGCAGCTGTAAGCAAGCACCTCCTACAATTTCTGCACCACATATTTTTGGCTCTTTAGGGTTTAAAATTAACTTTTTTGACTTTGGCTACAGCTTTCAACGTAATGAAACCTTTCCATCAGAAGCTAGTGATGTGCAGTCACCAACAGTTTTCCTCTTTAAGGTAATGGAAGTCAAGAGGAAAAGTTTGCTATTGGCAAAAGGGGTCTGAATTTTCTGTCAGTGTAATTGCTTTGGCCAAAATTAACATTAATTTGGGAATGAGATAAATATATGACAGTGGCATAGTCCTGAATATAGTTATCCCCCCACTGATGGCTAGTTGTAAAATTCTTATCATCAATGTGAACTTTAAAGCGGCACTGGCAGCTAGGAAGGGGTCATTTCAGACTCTGCTGTTGCCCCTCTAAAATTCCAATTTTGGGGTTTCCCACTGTCTAAGGTGTCTGTGGTGTTGCCTTCCGCAAACAATGTGGTGAATGTGGTAAACTCTTTATTTTTTCTTTTGTTTTAAGCCCTATTGCTGCAGTAGCCAAAATCCAACTACTCAGACACACTTTCAAAATCTGGATGAGAAAGTAACTTACTAACCATCTTTTTCAACTTCTGCCATTCTTTCATGACATCTATCACCAGGGGGGGTATTCCTTATAAGGGCTTAATGGGGACGTGCGGCCAGCCAGGGTATGTTTTTCGGGATTTTGTCTTAAACAGGGTATCGAATTTATCATTTTTTGTCCTAATCAGGGTATCGATATTTCAATTTTTGTCTGAAATGGGAAATCTTTTCTTGGACGATAAACAGCAAAATTTTTACAAGGTCTTGTAAATTTATGTTGACTTCCGTTGACTTTGGCATTGATACCAAGCACATTAAATTTCCATTGATTACACAATAAGAAAGCCACACAATTTGTAACCGCAACTTTTAATCTATGTCTTAAACAGGGTATCAAAAATCGGAATTCTGTCTTAAACAGGGTGGGAAAATCAGCGATATTTGTCTTAAAACAGGGTCAGGGTATGAGGAGCGGGGCCGCACCTCCTCACCCAGGGATATATCAAGTGCCCCCCCCCCCCCCCCCGGGATCTATCAACCTCCATGCAACATCTACATTCTTCATACTGGACAACAAACTCCAACGAACTATATATAAATAAACTTGAAATACCTGGAGAACTAAAACTACCACTTGATCTTTTTTTTATTTTTGGTAATTGACCAAATTACAGAAATTTAAATCGTGCAATTTCTACGAAAAGACATTTTCAAAAACGGTGACAGATCGAACCCAACATAACTTCCTTCGAAACAAACTATCGGTCGACATAACGACCGACTCTCGACCGATGTATCGGTCGACATATTGGTCGAGTGTCGACCGATATGTCGGTCGACAAATCGGTCAAGTGTCGGTCGAGATGTCGACCAAGATATGTCGGTCGACATATCGACCGATGTATCAACCGAGATATCGGCCGACATATCGACCGACTATCGGCAGATATCTCGGTCGATATAGCGGCCGACACTCGGCCGATACGTCGACCATTGACTGTCGGCGGAGTATTGGTCGACTGTCGGTGGTATATCGGTCGAATGTCTTCAGCATCCTATCCATATTCTAATACTATTTTGAAGGAAATATATAAATGAAAAAAAAAACTTTTAAAATATCGTTTTGAAGCAAGCATGAGGCTATATGTATCACTTTGTTCCAAGTCACGCAACCAGGGCAAGTTGCAGTGAAGTATCGGCGGAATGTCGGTAGCCTATCGATCGACATGTCGGCCGACAATCGGACAACCACTCTCGGTCGACATATCGACCAGCCTATCGGTCGAGTGTCGGTAGACATATCGACCGATGCATCGGTCGATATGTCGACCGACATATCTCGGTTGACATATCGACCGACACTCGACCGATATGTCGACCGACGTATCGGTCGACAGTCGGCCGATATGTCGACCGATACATCGGTCGACACTCGGTCGATATGTCGACCGATATATCGGTCGAGGGGTGCACAAAATACACATGATCCGCTATTTGTTCAGCGTACTAGTATGGCTTCTTCTTCGGTGGCAATCTGGCTCGGCACTATCACCGTATGATTGGAAATCTCCACTTGCCGAGCAGAAGCTAGCCTCTGAAGACTCAGAGCAACCTTCACTACTGCTTTCAGACAAACTTTACCCAAAATGAACTTCTGAATCGACAGAGATTTCGCTAATACTAAGATAAAAACTCGACTGAAACGCCGATCAAAGGTAAATCAATCTCGTGTTAGGAATATGACGTCACAAGTAGAGATGCCGCTGTGAAAATAGCGGGCTCAACAGGAACCAATTTCGAGTAATGGCGGACGAAAAATTTCACTTTTCGAGCGGCGAAATCGTAATGAAGGAAGTCTTTTTTAATTTTTTCTTTTTAGACGAAAGGACATCGTACATGATGGTAAGTTATTCTGTGTAAAAAAAAGTGGGAAAAAGAAACGTGAAATTTCGTCACAGTGGCACTTTAAGCTTAGATAAGCTTATCGTCAAGAGATCCAGACTGTTACCGTAGACTTCCCGCGCGCCATCTGATCTGCCGCAACTTGAAGTTGTCAGGCACTCTAAGAAACCGTTGTTTGAAATGCCTTGAGACGTTAAAACACGTTTGAAAAATGAATTTGGTCCAAAATTCTTGTTACTCATTTCGTTAAATTGACAGTGTTTGGAAAATCGCACACTTGAAGTTGTGATTTTAAAATGGTTGTGACCAGAATGGATACTCCAAAATATGTGAGACACTTAAATTTGTATATACAAAGTACCAACCGATCTTGGTAAAGTCTTACCAAAGGTTTACCAAGTTAATTATGGTGTAACCAGAACAATTTATGAAAGCTAACCATTTCGAGCCGGTGCTTAGATCTAATCACTAGAGATCAGTGCCTGACCCAGCAGTTATTCTCTGTCTAAATAGGGTGTCGTTTATCTGCTTGTATCTGTTTATGTGTCACGAAGTGTCTCACCATATTTTGGAGTATCCATTCTAGCAATAACAATTTTAAAATATCAGGAAAACTGTCCGCCATGTTTACATAGCTTGACAGCCACACCATACTTTTAAAATTTCTCGACCAATTCTCGCAGGCTTCCCAAACTCACGATTCGAGGAATCACAGCCACGTCCCCAGGGTCCTCTCTCGAGGTAGGAGAGGACACTGGAAATGAAGTTGGAGGAATCCATCAAATGTATCAATATAATTTATGCACACGTATCGAGTGGGACGTGACCACCTAAAGAGCGCGGTGTTGTGTTACGCTTTGGGCCGTTAAAATTGGAGCGCTCTAAAAGACCTTTTTGTGGACTTTAAATAACAAAGGATAAAATCGCGCAGTGAAAAAAAATGTTACTGTTTTCAGTAAAATAAAGAAACATATTCGCCTTGCCTGGTTTCTATAGTCCATTTGCCTGTTTTATCGTTTTCAGGCGTTTGGAGAGACAAACACCTCAAAACCCACAAAACCGATGAAATAGGCCAAATGGACAACAGACACCTGGCAAGATGAATATAAAAACTGAAAGCAAGTGGCACACTCGAACACCAACCCACTGTCTGGCCAATACCTTACGCATGCGTACAGCCATATCACTAGGGCAGTGACAGCCATGGACAGCTGTTTGGGCCTTGTTAGGCCTCATCACGGCTTTGCCATGCTGATGAGGCCTAACAAAGCCGAAACAGCTGTCCATGGCTGCCACTGCCCGGGTGATATGGCTGTGCGCATGCGTAAGGTACTGGCCAGACCGTGGGTTGGTGTTCGAGTGTGTCACTTGCTTTTATTGTTGTTTCAAGATGAATATGCTTCCTTTATTCTATTGAAAAAAAGTTGCATTTTTTCAATGCGCGATTCAATCTTTCTTTATTTCAAACAAATTCCCCACAAATGCCTCAAAGTTTCATTCAAGTTGGTCACGTCCTACTCGATACGCGTGCATAAACCATTAATATTTGATCGATTCCTCGAATCGTGAGTTTGGGACGCCCGTGGACCAATCAGGATTACTAGCACAAGTTGTCAAGCGAGGAAACACGAGCGAACGCGAGAGAGTGACGCGAATACACACATAAAAAATCTCGCAAAATTGCTAAACGCTTGGTTCACTTTGACTCTTGCCTAGGAGCTACTAGATCGCAAATTAGGAGAATTTAAAATTCTATTTGTTTTGGGAGCTATTCTTGGCTTGCATGTGACGTCAAAAGTTCTCTAAAATTTGAAAATAAACGGCTACCAAGTTTTATTCTCGTCAGGTATGAGAGGGGTTAAACTTATATCCGTTTACAACTTTTCAAATCAATAGCTTGCTTCGTCTGGAAACCAGCGCATTTGAATTTCAGGTTATGGCGGCGCGTGACAGAAAGCTACGAACGCGTTTGTCGAAAAATATATACTTATCTCGTGATTTTAAGCTATTGAAAAGTTAAATTGTTAGGAAAGGTGCTTATGTAAATGCTTGTTTGTTCAGCACAAAATCAGCGGCTTAGATAGCCAAAGTACGTTCAAAATGTTTACACTATGGCCGCCATGTAGGTGTACCGACGGAAGTGCACAAACACGGCGGCTCCATACTGAGCTCTGTAATTTTGTGGAAAATATTTCGACGAATCTCTGAAGTTTAGGGAAAAGACTTTAAACTTCAGGTGTCTTCTTTATTAATCTCCTATACATCAAACCATCCAATAAGTAAAGCCCAGAATCTGAGAAAAAGAAAAGGTAAATAGTAACGACTTTCCGCCAAGATTCAGGTTCAACAGCAACCTTTCCCTTATGCAAAGATAATGCGGAAAAAACTTGTTACCAAATTTTACAGGCAGCGATTTGGATGGAGAACGCCCATGCTGCGGCCCATCTTGATGGCCCGCAGCATGGCCGTTCTCCATCCAAATCGCTGCCTGTAAAATTTGGTACAAAGTTTTTTCCGCATTATCTTTGCATAGGGAAAAGGTTGCTGTTGAACCTGAATCTTGGCGGAAAGTTTACTATTTACCTTTTCTTTTTCTCAGATTCTGGGCTTTACTTATTGGATGGTTTGATGTATAGGAGATTAATAAAGAAGACACCTGAAGTTTAAAGTCTTTTCCCTAAACTTCAGAGATTCGTCGAAATATTTTCCACAAAATTACAGAGCTCAGTATGGAGCCGCCGTGTTTGTGCACTTCCGTCGGTACACCTACATGGCGGCCATAGTGTAAACATTTTGAACGTACTTTGGCTATCTAAGCCGCTGATTTTGTGCTGAACAAACAAGCATTTACATAAGCACCTTTCCTAACAATTTAACTTTTCAATAGCTTAAAATCACGAGATAAGTATATATTTTTCGACAAACGCGTTCGTAGCTTTCTGTCACGCGCCGCCATAACCTGAAATTCAAAATGCGCTGGTTTCCAGACGAAGCAAGCTATTGATTTGAAAAGTTGTAAACGGATATAAGTTTAACCCCTCTCATACCTGACGAGAATAAAACTTGGTAGCCGTTTATTTTCAAATTTTAGAGAACTTTTGACGTCACATGCAAGCCAAGAATAGCTCCCAACACAAATAGAATTTTAAATTCTCCTAATTTGCGATCTAGTAGCTCCTAGGCAAGAGTCAAAGTGAACCAAGCGTTTAGCAATTTTGCGAGATTTTTTATGTGTGTATTCGCGTCACTCTCTCGCGTTCGCTCGTGTTTCCTCGCTTGACAACTTGTGCTAGTAATCCTGATTGGTCCACGGGCGTCCCAAACTCACGATTCGAGGAATCGATCAAATATTAATGGTTTATGCACGCGTATCGAGTAGGACGTGACCAACTTGAATGAAACTTTGAGGCATTTGTGGGGAATTTGTTTGAAATAAAGAAAGATTGAATCGCGCATTGAAAAAATGCAACTTTTTTTCAATAGAATAAAGGAAGCATATTCATCTTGAAACAACAATAAAAGCAAGTGACACACTCGAACACCAACCCACGGTCTGGCCAGTACCTTACGCATGCGCACAGCCATATCACCCGGGCAGTGGCAGCCATGGACAGCTGTTTCGGCTTTGTTAGGCCTCATCAGCATGGCAAAGCCGTGATGAGGCCTAACAAGGCCCAAACAGCTGTCCCATGGCTGTCACTGCCCTAGTGATATGGCTGTACGCATGCGTAAGGTATTGGCCAGACAGTGGGTTGGTGTTCGAGTGTGCCACTTGCTTTCAGTTTTTATATTCATCTTGCCAGGTGTCTGTTGTCCATTTGGCCTATTTCATCGGTTTTGTGGGTTTTGAGGTGTTTGTCTCTCCAAACGCCTGAAAACGATAAAACAGGCAAATGGACTATAGAAACCAGGCAAGGCGAATATGTTTCTTCTTTATTTACTGAAAACAGTAACATTTTTTTTCACTGCGCGATTTTATCCTTTGTTATTTAAAGTCCACAAAAAGGTCTTTTAGAGCGCTCCAATTTTAACGGCCCAAAGCGTAACACAACACCGCGCTCTTTAGGTGGTCACGTCCCACTCGATACGTGTGCATAAATTATATTGATACATTTGATGGATTCCTCCAACTTCATTTCCAGTGTCCTCTCCTACCTCGAGAGAGGACCCTGGGGACGTGGCTGTGATTCCTCGAATCGTGAGTTTGGGAAGCCTGCGAGAATTGGTCGAGAAATTTTAAAAGTATGGTGTGGCTGTCAAGCTATGTAAACATGGCGGACAGTTTTCCTGATATTTTAAAATTGTTATTGCTAGAATGGATACTCCAAAATATGGTGAGACACTTCGTGACACATAAACAGATACAAGCAGATAAACGACACCCTATTTAGACAGAGAATAACTGCTGGGTCAGGCACTGATCTCTAGTGATTAGATCTAAGCACCGGCTCGAAATGGTTAGCTTTCATAAATTGTTCTGGTTACACCATAATTAACTTGGTAAACCTTTGGTAAGACTTTACCAAGATCGGTTGGTACTTTGTATATACAAATTTAAGTGTCTCACATATTTTGGAGTATCCATTCTGGTCACAACCATTTTAAAATCACAACTTCAAGTGTGCGATTTTCCAAACACTGTCAATTTAACGAAATGAGTAACAAGAATTTTGGACCAAATTCATTTTTCAAACGTGTTTTAACGTCTCAAGGCATTTCAAACAACGGTTTCTTAGAGTGCCTGACAACTTCAAGTTGCGGCAGATCAGATGGCGCGCGGGAAGTCTACGGTAACAGTCTGGATCTCTTGACGATAAGCTTATCTAAGCTTAAAGTGCCACTGTGACGAAATTTCACGTTTCTTTTTCCCACTTTTTTTTACACAGAATAACTTACCATCATGTACGATGTCCTTTCGTCTAAAAAGAAAAAATTAAAAAAGACTTCCTTCATTACGATTTCGCCGCTCGAAAAGTGAAATTTTTCGTCCGCCATTACTCGAAATTGGTTCCTGTTGAGCCCGCTATTTTCACAGCGGCATCTCTACTTGTGACGTCATATTCCTAACACGAGATTGATTTACCTTTGATCGGCGTTTCAGTCGAGTTTTTATCTTAGTATTAGCGAAATCTCTGTCGATTCAGAAGTTCATTTTGGGTAAAGTTTGTCTGAAAGCAGTAGTGAAGGTTGCTCTGAGTCTTCAGAGGCTAGCTTCTGCTCGGCAAGTGGAGATTTCCAATCATACGGTGATAGTGCCGAGCCAGATTGCCACCGAAGAAGAAGCCATACTAGTACGCTGAACAAATAGCGGATCATGTGTATTTTGTGCACCCCTCGACCGATATATCGGTCGACATATCGACCGAGTGTCGACCGATGTATCGGTCGACATATCGGCCGACTGTCGACCGATACGTCGGTCGACATATCGGTCGAGTGTCGGTCGATATGTCAACCGAGATATGTCGGTCGACATATCGACCGATGCATCGGTCGATATGTCTACCGACACTCGACCGATAGGCTGGTCGATATGTCGACCGAGAGTGGTTGTCCGATTGTCGGCCGACATGTCGATCGATAGGCTACCGACATTCCGCCGATACTTCACTGCAACTTGCCCTGGTTGCGTGACTTGGAACAAAGTGATACATATAGCCTCATGCTTGCTTCAAAACGATATTTTAAAAGTTTTTTTTTTCATTTATATATTTCCTTCAAAATAGTATTAGAATATGGATAGGATGCTGAAGACATTCGACCGATATACCACCGACAGTCGACCAATACTCCGCCGACAGTCAATGGTCGACGTATCGGCCGAGTGTCGGCCGCTATATCGACCGAGATATCTGCCGATAGTCGGTCGATATGTCGGCCGATATCTCGGTTGATACATCGGTCGATATGTCGACCGACATATCTTGGTCGACATCTCGACCGACACTTGACCGATTTGTCGACCGACATATCGGTCGACACTCGACCAATATGTCGACCGATACATCGGTCGAGAGTCGGTCGTTATGTCGACCGATAGTTTGTTTCGAAGGAAGTTATGTTGGGTTCGATCTGTCACCGTTTTTGAAAATGTCTTTTCGTAGAAATTGCACGATTTAAATTTCTGTAATTTGGTCAATTACCAAAAATAAAAAAAAGATCAAGTGGTAGTTTTAGTTCTCCAGGTATTTCAAGTTTATTTATATATAGTTCGTTGGAGTTTGTTGTCCAGTATGAAGAATGTAGATGTTGCATGGAGGTTGATAGATCCCGGGGGGGGGGGGGGGGGCACTTGATATATCCCTGGGTGAGGAGGTGCGGCCCCGCTCCTCATACCCTGACCCTGTTTTAAGACAAATATCGCTGATTTTCCCACCCTGTTTAAGACAGAATTCCGATTTTTGATACCCTGTTTAAGACATAGATTAAAAGTTGCGGTTACAAATTGTGTGGCTTTCTTATTGTGTAATCAATGGAAATTTAATGTGCTTGGTATCAATGCCAAAGTCAACGGAAGTCAACATAAATTTACAAGACCTTGTAAAAATTTTGCTGTTTATCGTCCAAGAAAAGATTTCCCATTTCAGACAAAAATTGAAATATCGATACCCTGATTAGGACAAAAAATGATAAATTCGATACCCTGTTTAAGACAAAATCCCGAAAAACATACCCTGGCTGGCCGCACGTCCCCATTAAGCCCTTATAAGGAATACCCCCCCTGGTGATAGATGTCATGAAAGAATGGCAGAAGTTGAAAAAGATGGTTAGTAAGTTACTTTCTCATCCAGATTTTGAAAGTGTGTCTGAGTAGTTGGATTTTGGCTACTGCAGCAATAGGGCTTAAAACAAAAGAAAAAATAAAGAGTTTACCACATTCACCACATTGTTTGCGGAAGGCAACACCACAGACACCTTAGACAGTGGGAAACCCCAAAATTGGAATTTTAGAGGGGCAACAGCAGAGTCTGAAATGACCCCTTCCTAGCTGCCAGTGCCGCTTTAAAGTTCACATTGATGATAAGAATTTTACAACTAGCCATCAGTGGGGGGATAACTATATTCAGGACTATGCCACTGTCATATATTTATCTCATTCCCAAATTAATGTTAATTTTGGCCAAAGCAATTACACTGACAGAAAATTCAGACCCCTTTTGCCAATAGCAAACTTTTCCTCTTGACTTCCATTACCTTAAAGAGGAAAACTGTTGGTGACTGCACATCACTAGCTTCTGATGGAAAGGTTTCATTACGTTGAAAGCTGTAGCCAAAGTCAAAAAAGTTAATTTTAAACCCTAAAGAGCCAAAAATATGTGGTGCAGAAATTGTAGGAGGTGCTTGCTTACAGCTGCATGAAGTAATATTCTTCCTTAAAGATCAGCAATGAAATGGGCTTTTATAGATTAGTAATGAACAAATCCTATCAGAACTTCCAACTGGCTAAAGCGCCAAAAATTAAATATATTCCTTGGGGAGTGTACTGCATGCATGCTACTCAGGGTCTCCAGAGTACACCACAGTGACTCAATAACGTTAACACTGACTGTCTGACTGATTGTATTCCGAAATATCCAACTCATTGATAAAAGTGAGAGAATGTCACAGTATTCTCTGTTTTCTGTTTAGTCCTCCTGTTCAAAATACAGCTAATTGCAATATCAACAAGGCCTGGATGCATTTAAAGAGAAAAATAAAGGGAAATAAGAATTAAGGAACACCGATCAGGGTTTGCATGGATAATGGGAAACATGGGAAGTCCTGGAATTATAAATCTTCTTTTTCCAGGCCTGGCAAGTCATGGAATTTTTAAAGCTCTATAGGTAGCACAGTGAGGGATTATTTTAAAGATACTGCCACCCCTCATTTCTTGAATGTTGCAATTAGGTGTATAGTTTTGATTAAAACTGCAGTTTAATTTCTTAAGCTAGACACCCCTCCCCTAGCTCGTCATTGTTGTTGCTTGATATAATGGCATAACCTTGCCCTCCTAAAATTCCAGCAATCCACATTACCTGTAAAATTACGTATGTGTCCAGCATAATTATCAAGGTGCACAAGGTGAGGAGCAGGAAACTGAGTTTAAACTGCCATTTTATTCAAACAGATTTCGCAATGGGTACAAAACTGTGGACATTTGATCTTATTTTAGGTCAACGGAAATGTACACAGCAAAACGCTCTAACGAAAACGAGTTTCGCTCACAACATTGTCTCGATCTATCCAGCGAAAAGAACAGCAATTACCAGATTACATAACGTGAAGGGCGTCTACATCTAAAAACCCATTGAATTACCGAGTGGCCAGCTTCTGGGGATGAAACTTCTGGTGACTGTGAGAAATGTTAAAGTTCATTTATGATCTATATGGAAAGTAGATATAGAAACCTGTGTTTGAGAAAAAAAAAACAGTAAATTATTTCCGGTTGATTCAGAAAATTTTGGAAACCATTGAAAGGCTCTTCGGTAAACCAGAATCTTACCAGTGTTCCACATGACTGGGATAAACAGAAGGGACAAAAAACTAAATACAATAGCGCGACGATATAAACAATACTAAACTTGAAGATATATTTACAAATCGTAGAGATGTCTGGGACTTAACATACAGGATACTTCTACGTCTACTGTCATGGCGGACACAATACTGAAGCTTACATAAAATTGGTTTACCTTGCCGTGTTGTCGTTTGTTTCCCTGGCTCGATCTTCCATATTGTAGGAATTGAGCCAAGAATAAGCCGACGACGACAACCTTCTATATTAAACGCTCTTGAAAAACATTCCTCCGCGAAATGGACTGACACCCGCCACAAACTTTCCGCTCTGGTTGAAGTTCGCGCGGTGAGTGTGCTCGAATCTCAACCACTTATCTCGCTCACGTTTTAATTGTACGGCTAAAATGAGCAGAAATACCTGCATTCATATCTGATCTATTGCTGCATCCGTGTACTACACATCGATCGGGCACGATTCGATTCGAATAAAGCGCTAGCTTCACGTTGCGAAGCCAGTTAACTGCTAACTACATAGAGATGTTATAACAAAATTCGCCATGTGAGCCAAGTTGGTTAGGAGTATGACGTCACAAAGCAGCAAGGCCTTATGGGGTTGCAGGAACATGATTTGATAATGGCGGACGAAAAATTCTCGGGAAAAACCGTAAAAAAAAACATCTTCCGCACTTGTTGGACAAAACGGCTTAGAAAGGTGGTGAGTAAGTACTACTTAAAGATTCAGAAAATGCAAAAACAATGAATTCGAAAAATTTCGTCGCAGTGGCACTTTTAATCGCTCATGAACTTAGCAACGATCACACAAAGGTACCTAGCGATTTTTTGCTCATTTTGCTGTCTTATTGAAATGCAAACTAATCTGCTTGAAATAGCTAGATGACTGCAGGGCGTTACAAATCGATAGAAATCGATCATTAGCGGAAACTTATCGATTACTCTTTATTACTTGATAATAAACACTTAATGACTGGCCCCTCGGGAAACAGTGAGTTTTGTTTCCCCGACGCCTCGGGGAACATTGAGTTCGAGAGGAAACAAAACTCACTGTTTCCCGAGGGGCCAGTCATTAAGTGTTTTGTTATACCTCCCGACTCAAAAATAGGAAAAGCTCCGAAAAAAAATGATTTGCTTGACGCCATTGCATATACTGGCTGCACTCGAAAAACTGAGCGGCTGCCAAAACCAACCTGTCCTATCGAAAATCACGATAACAGTCTTTTTCTTCGCAACTAACAAAAAAAAATAGACAGTACTATAGTTGCTTTGGCGTCTTCTAATGCTTAACTCGAGCATTTTGAGTTTGATTTGATCAGGAACAGCATATTTTGTTGTAAATTACACAAATACTTTGCTACCTGGCGACGACGATCGACGAGCGAGTTGACGAACGTGGGCACCCCAATTTTGGCGCCAAACCAAAAGCTTGGAGGCACAAAACGTTCATATTTGCCATTTTGTTAATCGGCATGATATGTTTATGCGAGTTTATTATTCAACTTTCATACACTGTACGAATTCCGTTTCTCTGGTTGGTTGATTTGTGCCACGTGACACTGGGTTGTGACGAAACAAACTCCTTGACGTCATTATCGTGGTGTAATAGCCGTGGTGTAAATTCTATACATCACTGTCATTACACCATGGCTTCGGCTGACTCAAAGTTTGACGATTTTTGCAGTGTATTTAATTTGAATAATAAAAATGTTAACGCACTCATTGCTCGTGAATTATCGGGATTTACCTGCACTCGTTCACTAACAATGAACTCGAAATTTTCAATACCGCACTCGGCGGCCTCGTGCGGTATTGAAATTTCTCGTTCATTGTTAGTGAGCTCGTGCAGGTAAATCCCGATAATTCACGAGCAATGAGTGCGTTAACCTGTAAATAAATCCCTTTTCTTGAATAACGAATGCCGTCTCTAATGAGAAACGTTGTCCTACTTCAATGGCTTTTTAACATCAGGCCGACTGGTACACAAATTTCCCGCGGTTTCAAGGTGTACAACGTGATCACGTGCGAGTCCAAAGTTCAAGTTGTTGTTTCTCTTGGGAGTTAGTGAGTTTTATTCGCCCTAGGGAGTTAGAGAGATTTAACCCACGGCACGTGACGCGTTCTCCCCTAATCGGAGAACGTATTTGAGTTGGGAGGTATAACAATACTTGTTAATCGATTAGCTAAAATAATCGATAAAGATCGATAATCACAAGATTTGACTGGTATATGAAAGACAACCTCAAGATTTAGGCGCAGGTTATCGATTATGTTGGTTTACTCGGCTGAGAGAACAGGTCAACTCAGACTTAAGGAAGTTCGCGCCCAAACAACTTCCCACGCAAGATTTTTTTTAAAACATTTGTCATGCAGGTAAAAATGCTATAGTTAAATTAAAAGAACGGCAGTATAAAAAAAATCGGGGGGTCCCCGAACTCGTTTTGAAGATAAGGCGTATCACAGCAGACCCATTGCATTTCTAGGATTTCCAGTCTATTCTGAGGCGATTTTGTGCCCAGGATTGCATTACTATCGGCATGCAGTTTAATGTTGAAGAATCGTATCTAAGTTATGTGTGTTCAGCACAGCATCTATAGGCCTATTTGATTGATCTTTTGCTTCATATGTTCATTAAATCAGCTGGCATTTAGCTCTTAAAAATAGACAACTTCTAAGATGTTACGCACGCACACCTGTATCGCTAGCGCTACTGCAATTCGACCCTAATTTGAATGAGTATGTGTAGAGAATAATAAACCTTCCCTACCGTATGGAGATTTTTTTTGTTTTTTAGTAGGAATGGGAAAGAATACAGAGTAACGTGTAAGTGATCTGGCGGGCGAAAAAAATGTGGGGGTGCAGCCGAGCATCCAACCAAAATATTCGCGCATTTCAAAGGTTGTTACACGCTAAAGGTCATGCAGCTCTTATATTTTGTGAGTTTTCGTCGCGCTGCCGGGCACGCGCTTTGAAAATGACGTGGCGCGCTTCGTGAGCCAAATGAATAGCGGGTGCGCACTAGAGATGCGCAGTAGCAATGGGTCGCGAACGCGTCCTTAAGGGGTCAGTTTACCTGTTCTCTTCAGCCGAGTAAACCAACATAATCGTAACCTTGGCCTAAATCTTTGAGGTTTGTCTTTCATATACTCCGTCAAATCTTGTTATATAGATCTTGGGGGGTATCGGATTATTTTAGCTAATGATTAACAATATTGTTATACCTCCCAAACTCAAATCCGTTTCTCCCGATTGGGAGGGAGAACGCGTCCCACGTGCCGTGGGTTAAATCTCTCTAACTCCCTAGGCCGAATAAAAACTCAACTAACTCCCTAGGGAAACAACACTTGAACTTTGGACGCTCCCGCACGTGATCAAGTGGATGCAAGCTTGTACAACCTTGAAACCCGCGGGAAATTTGTGTACCAGTC
>JAHPZR010046443.1:0-15000 GCA_019787425.1 Platygyra sinensis
CTCCTCAAAAGCATTTTCGGCAACTATTTACAATAATGGGTAAGTAATTTACCATAATCCGGCCTTAAGAGTCCTCATGGGCCCGATGAGGATTAGTTAATTTACCATAATGTTTTAAAAATAAATTTAAAAAAACTATGTGCAGTATGGAAGGCCACAAATGTGTTTCTTACGGGATTTGTATGTATAGTTTTCAAAAACATAAAGTATGTAAACTTACCTCGTCTGTTTTCTGTAGCTTTTATTATGCCTGTCTACGCGAAACAACTATACCTTTAGTGTCGTGAGCTTGGGGAGCCTGTGGAGTATCTTATACGAAAAAGAACCATTACAACTTTGCTTCCCCGAGCTGCGAAAAAAGGCCGTCATATTTCTAGGCCAAAACTTGATCATGAAATGTTAAGTTACTACTTTGACAGAAATTCATAGTGACCCGATTTTTTTTTGGATCCAGTCCGGGTTTCGGACGAAATCCGATCCAGGTTTTGTTAATCCGGTCCGATCAGGTCCGGGTTTTGTCAATCCGATCCGATCCGATCCGATCCGATCCGATCCGATCCTGGTTTTGTCAACGCCCGAGAAACACTGGACCGGAACTGATTCTACCACAAAAAGTTAAAAATGGTGTGGACGACGTTTATGGATCATGGGATAAAATCATCATGATCATCATCCATATTACACCATATTGGTGATGAAAAGACAAGCATCTCAGGCATAAAAGCAGCAATATAAAAACACACTGCGTTAAATACCGAACATGTGTCGACTGTACTAATTTTTCGTTTAGGGGACGCACTGGAAAAAGCGTAAACATGAATCTTCGAGGAGAAATTTTCCCTGCATGTGCACGTCTTAAACATGTGTCCTAGATAGGCACGGGCTCCCTCTAAAGTACACAAGATCAACTAAGTGCGAGTTACCGCACTGTTCTTTAGGTATGTTTATTGATCCTGCTAAGTTTTTTTTTTACTATCAATACTGTCCTCTGTGCCGAAAGCTGCGCGATAGTGAAGTCAATCGACTTGCGTGAATTCTCAGTGTCTGCAAACTTGAGGACAGAGTATCATACATTTCTGGCACGACCTAATAAAGTCATTTAGGGAAGGGCCTGGCTAAACGGCAAATTTCAAACAGGATTTCGCGACGTTGGATATCATCAGGAGCCATGATTTCATTTTTTTAAGTTGTGAAATTTGCATTCAAATCGCTCATACTGCATATTTTGCTTGCGTTACACACAGTATTAGACTCGATTACCAGCCGCTGTTCGGGAAATGAGCCCGCGCTCCTCCCCAGACCAGACACGAGAGAGCGGCGGAAATCGAGCCTAACACAGTATATGTTGTTTAAAAGTATTGTGTTACTACTGTGAGACTCAGAAAACTGCGACTAACAGAAACATTTCAGAAATTTTATAACGTATCCATTTAATCGTGAGAAAACTAAACCACAAACACCAACGATAAATCAAACTTTTGGAATCAAATCCAGATGTTCACTGTTTTCTGAAATTCACAGCAATGGAGCGGTTTTCATTTGAGTGTCGAAAAGTAATTGGTTTTGCACTTTCTACACTCTATGATTGGCCTAAAAGACTCGCGCCACTTTTTCATCCAATCAGAAGTGCAACCAAAACCAATCGTGACGTGTTCGCATACATTTTCCCATTTTTCGTTTTCACCCTCAACGTCCTCTTCATCGAAAGGTTTTCCTGCACCTTCGTGTCTTCCAGGAGTAGACGCGTTCGCATGCATTTTCATGCGCTTTGCATCAACTACCTGTAATTACTTCGAGTTTTAATTGGTTCACTGTATTATCTGTGTTCTTTGTGATTGGCTAGAGTAATTACATTGGTTTTGATTTACATACATACATACACCTTTATTCAAAAAATTTTGAAAAGGAGAGTTTGGAGGGTAACCCTACGACACTCAAGTGAAAACCGCTCTAAAAAACCGTTTGTATAAATTTTAAATCCACTGTCCAAATTCCTGACTCTTTGCTCTTCCATCTTTCATGTCGAGGCGATCATTTCAGGTCTAGGCCCCCGTTTCTTGAAGCTCCCGGTAATTACCGGGCCCGTTAAGCTTTTTTGTTTTCCATTACAGATGGGAGTTTCAAAAGGTTCGAAAATTGTACAGTAAAGTTATCAGCTAAAGAAACAAAATGGACTTCATTAGAAGTGAGAACACACCCTACTTTTCTTGAGACTTTGATTTCACAATCTGATTCCGGGCCCGTTAAGTTACCGGGTCTTTCGAGAAACGACCCCCGGGATCATTTACGGTACAACATGGGGATCACTTCTGGCCCAGGGAACATTTGCGGTCCCATTTGGGGATCATTTGTGGTACGGAAATCGTTTGCTGACAGGGATCATTTGCGGGTCTGCACAAAAAGAAAACATCGGTTGCAATGAGTGAAACCTCGTAGCTTAAAGAAGGACTAAGATTTAATTCCAAACAATGGCAAAATATACATTTTTAGAAAGCTAAAGGACCAAAAAATTATGGAAAAATACTTTTGTGCCCTAGAACTGTATTGTAACCTAACACCGGCTGAATTAATCTTCCACCTGCTGTTCTATGCCAGTGCTTACTTGAGAAAAGATAACTCCTGCAAGAACTGATCAAAAGGAATCATTTTTACAGTTTTCAAAAGAAGACAAATAGCTTACTGTGATAAGCATACAGACAGATTCGGGAAAAGTTATGAACACATGAAATGATGACCAGTTAAATCTGATACAGAAAATCCAGCATACGTTTCAATGCCTAACTTCGACAACATGCAATGGATGGAAAAGTTCTATGCCGGTTCATCCCACAGAACGTACTCAGAACAACAAATCCTGAAAATTTCAGTTCAATTGGCCAAATCCTTCTCAAAATATCTTTTTTCAACGGCAAAAATAACTCGTTTTGAGAAAACAAGATTTAAACTTATGGCAACAGAAATTGTCAAAATAAAACTTCATTATCTTAACATTCGAATTCCGTGAATTACCTCCATATACTCCCAGATGCTGACTTTTAAACACAAACTCCAACCGAATGGAATAGAGCTAAGCATAAGCTCACAAGTACGCATTGCGGACCTACTATTTTATCGCGCTTTATCTTCGGAGTCGCCGTCGTCAAATAAAATACAACGGATATAGCAAATAAGGATGATAATTGCGGGCGACAAAAGGAGCCCGAAATCCTAATCTCAACGTTGCTTTTACAAACGCATGCGCCGCAGTTGTATAGTTTGGCCCTGACTCGATTTTTGCTGAAATCTTGAGTCTTCCACCACGAATGCATGGAATGCAAAGAATGCTATTTTCTCACGCGCATCACGCGTAACATTTGGGCCTTGGATCACGTGAAAATCATGCATAGCAGCTGCGCCGACCAATCCATATCGAGCGTGTCAACTTGGATTCGACTTTTCTGTTCATGTTGTCGCGTTGTATGCCATTTCCCGGCCGTATTCCGTCTTAATCGAGAGTGGCAACTGTTCGTCCTTAACTTCAATCGCGGAGCGTCAGAATTGTTTGCCCTTGAGTTGACAAGCGCATAGTGTGAGATCGCGTGTAGATGCAACTTCTAATTATATCAAAGAAATTGTTAAATCTGAGTGACTTCACGTTGTGACACTAGACAGTTTCTATTTAGAACATTCATGAACAATATTGAAGGTACTTATGTAACAGCTTGAAACAGCAGTTTGTTGTACATCAAAGCACGTTCCTAAAAAAGGATGAAGTCAACAATCAATAACTGTGACCGACAAACAATGGGCAACTACACAGTTGCATTTGGTAATTCAGTTATAACTGTAGTTTCACTTTTTACACACCATTTAGTGTGTGTTACAAGAGCCGTTTAGTTTCAGTTTTTACAAGAACATTTGGTGAATGTGTTTTCATTAGTCTATTCAAGACATTGTTACAATACAGTGGAACCAGAGAATTAACTCTGAAGTGTAAATTATAGTGCTACTTAAACCCATGAATAACCCACTGGGCGTTAGCCCTAGTAAAGGGAAACAGGGAACCACACGAGGCAAAGAAAAAATCTTTTGACCTCGGTGGTGCTACGCGGCACAACATTCATATGTACCCTTACTTTCTCTTCGCCGCGATTCACCATCTAAAATCGTCCCCGACTTTCTCTGTGCGACCTTGTAGCTCAGTCGGCAGAGTAACGGTAGATCTATTCCGGAGGTCGTGGGTTCGATTCCCACTTCCTATCGCATTCGTCACAAAGGAAGCGGGATAGAGATAACAATCTCTTATAAACGTGGGAAGAATTCTATGTTGTAAAACGTGTCGTCACAGCTACTGTTTGTGCGTGAAAGAGTGATATGGTGCCCGCCAAAGGTGAGCTCAAATAAAAGTTTGATAGCATTAGCATTTTTTTTAAGTAACAACTTGCAGAGCGTGTACTATTTATTTGTTTCCCATGCAGTACTAACTGAGAGAGACAAGGAGTATTATTGGACCGATTATTGTTCCACTTTCGTAAATTCTCATCATGCACGTGTTCAGTTTGTTTTGCAATAATTTTTGATGTTTTCAGTAGTTATTTTATAGGAATTACTAGGAAAAAGTAATATCATGACTTATTGCGCATTGCAAGCAAGTCTGACAAATACCCTCAGATGCTATTTATATCAATAACTGTTCTTCTAAACCGCTTATATGACCTCTCATTTCCCTTGACCCGTTCAACACGCCACCCATCTCGAATATTTAGTGCAAATATGTACTTACGTGCACTGCCATTATAAAGTTACATTATTCGATGTGGTAACATCCTGTATTCGTGATTCGTACATTGATTTTATTGACTGTTGGCCTTAAGCAAAGTGTTTTATCTCTTAATTGTTCGAGTCGACCAATATAAAGTGATCGTTACTAAAGACGTGACTGATTTCTCTAGACTTTTCAGTGCTAGACACAAATTGACTCCGAACATGTACATTCAAAGAGAGTGCGAAACTAAGTAATCGGTGGATGATTAAGTCGTTTGCCGGTGGAGCACTCAAGGAGAAATTTGCTTTCAAAAACTGCAAAGTTTTTGAAGTGGCAATCCGTGCTAATTGCCTCATATGTTCTTTGTAAAATTTTGAATCAATCATTATGTATTGTATGTTAATAGCATGATCGATTTCTCAGCCGGCGCAAAAAGAACAAAAAGTTTCCCTTCCCTTAATTGGTCCAACACGGTAATTACATTCCTGATTTTTCAAGCCATCCGATTCCTTAAATCAATTCTCGTTTTCCTTGGAGGTTTGAAAGATCAGCATAAGAACTCGAATAGAATTTTTCTTCAGAGAATGCGTTAAATACTTTCTCATTCCTTATTTCATGTTCTCTAAAAATATTCAAATGTACATTAATAAAATGTACACTGTAAACGTACAGTATATGACACGACCCATGAATATTATAAATACGAATTTATGTATGTTTGTATATCTTTCAATCCCGTGGTGAATATTGTCTGTATTGGTACTTAAGTATATTGGCAGTTTAAATCCACACTGGTTATACCCAACCAAAGCTAAGCTAGCTGCTAAATGATTTTCACAGTGCAGTCACTTTCTTCCATGCTCAGACAGAGACTGTATTTGCTTTTTAGAAAACAGTTCTAAGAAAGCACGCGTGCTGATTGGTTGAAAATCGTGTTTGTATAACTCGATGGAGACACAGAACTAGCGCACGCTGTTGACGTAGTGATAGCGCGAGCAAAGAGAATTTACATTTTGATAATCAAAGTTAACAAGTTGTTTTTCCTTTTTCTCGTTGTGGTGTTTTCTAAAAGAAATAGAAAACATGTACTTCGTGTTTCTATCGAGTTATACAAACACTCGTGAAAGTTTGGGAGAACTCGAAAAAGCTGTGGAAACACTCGCCCGCGGCTCGTGTTCCCACAGCATTTCTCGTTCTCCCAAACTTCCACTCGTGTTTGTATAACTCGATACAAACACGGAACATGTTTTCTATTTCTTAACGACATAATAAATTGGCCTACGTGAGATTGTCTCCACTAAATTGTCAATTGAGGACTCCATGCATACTTGGTAACCACTTGAAGCAGTCACTTAAGGCTAGGAACTTGTCTTAAACTCATTTTATCGGCACGTTTGACTCATTTGACAATATATTTTAAAACCTAGCTCGAAAAAGAGTTTTGTACCGAAACGTGACAAGTCATGCGACACCAAGAAAACTCGATCGAGAGAGTTCCATTAAAACATGAAATAACATTGTTTACAAGAGTCACACAGGCATTCAAATAATCGGTTGACCTGCATTTAATTGTACAGTACTTTGTTCAAGATTTTAGAAGGTATTTCCGATAAAGCTACGATCGGTCGGAGGATCTCGTCGGAAGATATTCTGTTTCCTCTTTGAGAAGAAAAGGAAAGTGTTGAATTGAGATCTGAATATTATTTCAGTATAGAAATTCTCTTTGCATAATTTTGACAGGTATCTATAACAGAAAGCGGCATTTCGTTTGCACGATCAGTGTCAGTGACCCCGGAATGAAAATATTCAAATGCTTGTCAATCTCCATGGCGAATGAGCCACGATTGAGTCTTCTAGAACCACGCTGGGACACGTAACGCGCGTGACTGTCACTTCCAACCAAAGTCCGTCGCGGCTTCTACGTGCCGGAAGTTTCCGCTAATCAGATGTTCCTGCGAGAATTATGAAAACAACGTTATAAATAACACTTGTTTTGTTCAGTCTGCTCATTCAGTCAGATGAAATTTCGTGAATCAGTGGGAAAGCAAGTCGTTATTTGCAATTTCAACCGTACATGGAGAAACTTTACAAGTCCCGTAGTGAGACATGCCTTGGGCGGGTGAACAGCACTTTATGGGGAAAGCCGCCGCTAAAAAAGCAGTGTGTATGGAAAAAAATTCTACCAACTGCTCTGAGAAGCAAATCGCCTTCGCCTCAAGTTTCGCCTCTCTCTCTTCGTTCAATAAACAACAACTTCAGTGGTTTAGTATCAAATTATGAGGGAGATCTGTGGCTAAAAGAGTGCGCTCCGTTTAGGAGACCAAGCTGGAACAAAAAGCGCTTTGCATTGCTGGAGGATAAACTGTACTATTACGAGAACAGACAAGGTGCGCTGACGTTATCAGGGATTTTAATGATTTCTGACATCACATCTCTAACTCTACATAGCACTGACTGCTTAAGAATTTGCCACGCCGATGGAATCTCACGTTTGCTTCGCTGTCCCTCGGAGGATGTGAGAAATTCATGGCTCGCTGCCTTGCTCGCGGCGAAAGCTGCCAATTTACTTAAGTACCAATAGAGACAATATTCACCACGCGATTGAAAGATTTACAGACATAAAAATTCTTGATTTATAATATTCCTAGGTCGTATATACTTTTATAATGTACATTTTATCAAGGTCTTTGCTAAACAATAACATGCTAACGCTCTTGTGAATATTTTTAGAGAACATGAAAAAAGAAATGAGAAAGTATTTAACGCTTTCTCTCCGAGAAATCGATCATGCTATTTATATTAAATACATAATAATAATGATTGATTCACTATTTATGTTTTCAGTGCTTTACACCATATGACTATATGTACCCCGCTACCGTCGAGTTTTTGTGCCTTAAAGAAACATGCACAATGATATGAACTGTTTCGTTTCACGGTGTTGTTTCGAAGAATGAAAATCAGAGTATATGGGAGTACTGGCGAGTATTGGTGATATCAGCATTGAAAAAAATTCAAAGCGGCTTTGCTGCTTTATCCTTAAAAAATTCAAATCCGTTATTGGACGATTAAAACGTCTTTGAATAAGCCATGGAAAGTCCACAAGAAAACAAACACTCCTTAATGGATTAACAAGGCGTTTTTCTCGGCAGGCAAGCGCTGGTTCGCAAGCTAGACAACAGACAAAGTTTTTATAATTTTTTCATTAGCATAAGCGATTCAGTTGTCTATTGAGCTACAAAGTATCAGTTCTTACTATTGAAAGCGCATAGCTCGATTAACTAACTGTCCCAAGGAATTTGATCCCTATACGTTCAATAGCTTTTGTACCTCTAGGGTTTAAAAACTCAAAATTTTACAAACGGAACAGAGCATATGAGGTCATCAGCGCGTTTGCCACCCAGAAACTTTGCAGTTTTTTAAAACAAATTTATCCTTGAGTGTTACACCCAAACAACCAAACATTCCACCGATTAATTAGTTTCGCACTCTCTTTGAATGTACATGTTCGGAGTCAATTTGTGTCTAGCATCTGCAAAGTCTAGAGAAATGTTAACAGTCACGTCAACGACGATCACTTTATATTGATCGACTCGAACAAGAGATCAGTAAAACTCTTTGCTTATATAAAGACCAACAAACAATAAAATTAATATACGAATCAGGAGTACAGGATGTTACAGCATCGAGTAATGTAACTTTATAATGGAAGTGCACGAAAGTACATATTTGCATTATATCTTCGAGATGGGTGGCGTGTTGAACCGGTCAAGGGAAATGAGAGGTCAAATAACAGGTTTAAAACATCAGTCATTGATATAAATATAGCATCTTAGGGTAAAGACTTGCTTGAAATATGCAATAATTAACAATTATTCCCCGAAGTGGAGGTAAATATCCACCACTTTCACCGACACTGAGGTGAATAATTGTTTTAGTATATATCACACAAGCTGAATAACTAGCAGGCCAAAGAGTAACTTTATTTGTGACAATATACCGACAAAAGCCATTTTGTTTTTCTTCGGCTGCTCGTAGGTGAATAGTACTTGGCCAATCACCTCTGAGCTAGCCAATCAGCGCGCGCGAAAAGCACTATTCACTTGTGTGGTATATACTAAGTTAGGATATTACTTTATCACAGCAATTCGTATAATATAATAGCTGGAAAAAGAACCAAAAATTGTTGCAAAACGAACTGAATCCGTGATGAAAATTTATCAAACGGAAATATTATTGGATAATTTGGTTTTATCAACTGGGCTGATAACGTGAATTAGCCACCGTAAAGAGATCGATTAGAAAGCTGACGTTTCGATCGTTCGCCCTTCGTTTTTTTGGCAATTTTTTTTTCAGCGAGACGTTCTTTAGTGAATTAATTTCTTCGTCATGTTTTTTTTTAGATAGCTTGACTTCTTGACGTACAAGCAAATTTCAACAACTATTAAAAACACCTAAATTTTCTCAATATATTTTTAAGCAGACTTGTGTTGAATAGTGCTTATTGCTTATTCTCCGCGCGGCCGTGTGTTCGAAGTGAGCGGGATTTTCTAATTGCCCATAATTCACTGTTTTTCTCCCGAATTTTGCATTAATTAACTATGTTGTGAAATGCTCTTAGGGGGTCTGCATAAAGTCCCTAAACATTTTTTTTTTGCAAAATTTGGGGTGCAAACAGAGTGATATGGGCAATTGGAGACTAGGGAATTTGAAGAGCTGTCTCCAACCATTTAAAGGCTTGTAAAACTTTTCGAAAAGGTCTTTGGGTGTAACTGGGAGAAATCGACCATCGTCACTATCAAAAACTGCAAAAATTCCTGGGTTCCAAAAGCGCTAAAAAGCCTATCCTTTTTTTGGATGAAATGTCTAGCTTTTAAACCCTCGTCAAGCAAAAAAATAATTCATACGTCGTTCTCCAAAAACAGTTTATCAGCCCTTGGAGGATGTTTAATTGTTGTTACTCCGGATCAATATCAGTATCTGGGCAACTGCGCACCTACCCCTCCCCTAACCCAACAGTAACACTAACTTATTAACTTATAACATGTTGGGTTAGGGAAGGGGTAGGTGTGCAGTTGCCCAGATACTGATATTGATTCGTTACTCCTTTGCTTCTGGTAATGAAGCAAGAGTTGTGAACAGAGGCTCTTTTCACGCGATCGCCAAACGTAGCTTGCGTCGCAGACGGGAGTTTACTAACCCACAGTAAGTAGTGTCTGTGACGCAGGTTAACAAGACCAAAACAACAGGTCTTTCGACTTAAGATCAACACCCTAACCAAACGACTTTCACTGAAACCAGAAGCCCAACACTAGGGGCCTGCAACTACCCCAGACCGATCTATTTTTAGCTTGAATTTATCTTGAATTCAGATCCCCATAGGAACCCGAGTAACCAATTGCAATCATGAGCACGGACTGATGTCGACATGTTCACGCGAGGCCGCATTGGTTTATCCTTACCGAAGCGTGCTCATGTAGGCTGGAACTGGGCTATTTCGCTTAAATATGCCGTTGAGTTGGCTTGTTATGGGAGTTGCAGGCTCCTGGTAATGGACTCCTGCTAAAACACCATATCATAAGTCTCCGGCTCGAAAGACTGGGAAACCACTCCCTGTGTATTCAAAGTTTAATAAATTATTTTAGCTCGTCCTTATCTGCTTTGCTTTCCACGTCACCCCACAAAAATAGGTTCCCTCTACTCCCTGCCCCCAGAAAAAAAGCCTCACTTGATTCCCCACCCCCCACCCTCTCCCACCCCCAACGAAACGGTCAAAATAACGTAATGGACTGCACGGTGTCGACACCGTGCAGTCCATTACGTTATTTTGACCGTTTCGTTGGGGGTGGGAGAGGGTGGGGGGTGGGGAATCAAGTGAGGCTTTTTTTCTGGGGGCAGGGAGTAGAGGGAACCTATTTTTGTGGGGTGACGTGGAAAGCAAAGCAGATAAGGACGAGCTAAAATAATTTATTAAACTTTGAATACACAGGGAGTGGTTTCCCAGTCTTTCGAGCCGGAGACTTATGATATGGTGTTTTAGCAGGAGTCCATTACCAGGAGCCTGCAACTCCCATAACAAGCCAACTCAACGGCATATTTAAGCGAAATAGCCCAGTTCCAGCCTACATGAGCACGCTTCGGTAAGGATAAACCAATGCGGCCTCGCGTGAACATGTCGACATCAGTCCGTGCTCATGATTGCAATTGGTTACTCGGGTTCCTATGGGATCTGAATTCAAGATAAATTCAAGCTAAAAATAGATCGGTCTGGGGTAGTTGCAGGCCCCTAGTGTTGGGCTTCTGGTTTCAGTGAAAGTCGTTTGGTTAGGGTGTTGATCTTAAGTCGAAAGACCTGTTGTTTTGGTCTTGTTAACCTGCGTCACAGACACTACTTACTGTGGGTTAGTAAACTCCCGTCTGCGACGCAAGCTACGTTTGGCGATCGCGTGAAAAGAGCCTCTGTTCACAACTCTTGCTTCATTACCAGAAGCAAAGGAGTAACGAATCAATATCAGTATCTGGGCAACTGCACACCTACCCCTTCCCTAACCCAACATGTTATAAGTTAATAAGTTAGTGTTACTGTTGGGTTAGGGGAGGGGTAGGTGCGCAGTTGCCCAGATACTGATATTGATCCGGAGTAACAACAATTAAACATCCTCCAAGGGCTGATAAACTGTTTTTGGAGAACGACGTATGAATTATTTTTTTGCTTGACGAGGGTTTAAAAGCTAGACATTTCATCCAAAAAAAGGATAGGCTTTTTAGCGCTTTTGGAACCCAGGAATTTTTGCAGTTTTTGATAGTGACGATGGTCGATTTCTCCCAGTTACACCCAAAGACCTTTTCGAAAAGTTTTACAAGCCTTTAAATGGTTGGAGACAGCTCTTCAAATTCCCTAGTCTCCAATTGCCCATATCACTCTGTTTGCACCCCAAATTTTGCAAAAAAAAAATGTTTAGGGACTTTATGCAGACCCCCTAAGAGCATTTCACAACATAGTTAATTAATGCAAAATTCGGGAGAAAAACAGTGAATTATGGGCAATTAGAAAATCCCGCTCACTTCGAACACACGGCCGCGCGGAGAATAAGCAATAAGCACTATTCAACACAAGTCTGCTTAAAAATATATTGAGAAAATTTAGGTGTTTTTAATAGTTGTTGAAATTTGCTTGTACGTCAAGAAGTCAAGCTATCTAAAAAAAAACATGACGAAGAAATTAATTCACTAAAGAACGTCTCGCTGAAAAAAAAATTGCCAAAAAAACGAAGGGCGAACGATCGAAACGTCAGCTTTCTAATCGATCTCTTTACGGTGGCTAATTCACGTTATCAGCCCAGTTGATAAAACCAAATTATCCAATAATATTTCCGTTTGATAAATTTTCATCACGGATTCAGTTCGTTTTGCAACAATTTTTGGTTCTTTTTCCAGCTATTATATTATACGAATTGCTGTGATAAAGTAATATCCTAACTTAGTATATACCACACAAGTGAATAGTGCTTTTCGCGCGCGCTGATTGGCTAGCTCAGAGGTGATTGGCCAAGTACTATTCACCTACGAGCAGCCGAAGAAAAACAAAATGGCTTTTGTCGGTATATTGTCACAAATAAAGTTACTCTTTGGCCTGCTAGTTATTCAGCTTGTGTGATATATACTAAAACAATTATTCACCTCAGTGTCGGTGAAAGTGGTGGATATTTACCTCCACTTCGGGGAATAATTGTTAATTATTGCATATTTCAAGCAAGTCTTTACCCTAAGATGCTATATTTATATCAATGACTGATGTTTTAAACCTGTTATTTGACCTCTCATTTCCCTTGACCGGTTCAACACGCCACCCATCTCGAAGATATAATGCAAATATGTACTTTCGTGCACTTCCATTATAAAGTTACATTACTCGATGCTGTAACATCCTGTACTCCTGATTCGTATATTAATTTTATTGTTTGTTGGTCTTTATATAAGCAAAGAGTTTTACTGATCTCTTGTTCGAGTCGATCAATATAAAGTGATCGTCGTTGACGTGACTGTTAACATTTCTCTAGACTTTGCAGATGCTAGACACAAATTGACTCCGAACATGTACATTCAAAGAGAGTGCGAAACTAATTAATCGGTGGAATGTTTGGTTGTTTGGGTGTAACACTCAAGGATAAATTTGTTTTAAAAAACTGCAAAGTTTCTGGGTGGCAAACGCGCTGATGACCTCATATGCTCTGTTCCGTTTGTAAAATTTTGAGTTTTTAAACCCTAGAGGTACAAAAGCTATTGAACGTATAGGGATCAAATTCCTTGGGACAGTTAGTTAATCGAGCTATGCGCTTTCAATAGTAAGAACTGATACTTTGTAGCTCAATAGACAACTGAATCGCTTATGCTAATGAAAAAATTATAAAAACTTTGTCTGTTGTCTAGCTTGCGAACCAGCGCTTGCCTGCCGAGAAAAACGCCTTGTTAATCCATTAAGGAGTGTTTGTTTTCTTGTGGACTTTCCATGGCTTATTCAAAGACGTTTTAATCGTCCAATAACGGATTTGAATTTTTTAAGGATAAAGCAGCAAAGCCGCTTTGAATTTTTTTCAATGCTGATATCACCAATACTCGCCAGTACTCCCATATACTCTGATTTTCATTCTTCGAAACAACACCGTGAAACGAAACAGTTCATATCATTGTGCATGTTTCTTTAAGGCACAAAAACTCGACGGTAGCGGGGTACATATAGTCATATGGTGTAAAGCACTGAAAACATAAATAGTGAATCAATCATTATTATTATGTATTTAATATAAATAGCATGATCGATTTCTCGGAGAGAAAGCGTTAAATACTTTCTCATTTCTTTTTTCATGTTCTCTAAAAATATTCACAAGAGCGTTAGCATGTTATTGTTTAGCAAAGACCTTGATAAAATGTACATTATAAAAGTATATACGACCTAGGAATATTATAAATCAAGAATTTTTATGTCTGTAAATCTTTCAATCGCGTGGTGAATATTGTCTCTATTGGTACTTAAGTAAATTGGCAGCTTTCGCCGCGAGCAAGGCAGCGAGCCATGAATTTCTCACATCCTCCGAGGGACAGCGAAGCAAACGTGAGATTCCATCGGCGTGGCAAATTCTTAAGCAGTCAGTGCTATGTAGAGTTAGAGATGTGATGTCAGAAATCATTAAAATCCCTGATAACGTCAGCGCACCTTGTCTGTTCTCGTAATAGTACAGTTTATCCTCCAGCAATGCAAAGCGCTTTTTGTTCCAGCTTGGTCTCCTAAACGGAGCGCACTCTTTTAGCCACAGATCTCCCTCATAATTTGATACTAAACCACTGAAGTTGTTGTTTATTGAACGAAGAGAGAGAGGCGAAACTTGAGGCGAAGGCGATTTGCTTCTCAGAGCAGTTGGTAGAATTTTTTTCCATACACACTGCTTTTTTAGCGGCGGCTTTCCCCATAAAGTGCTGTTCACCCGCCCAAGGCATGTCTCACTACGGGACTTGTAAAGTTTCTCCATGTACGGTTGAAATTGCAAATAACGACTTGCTTTCCCACTGATTCACGAAATTTCATCTGACTGAATGAGCAGACTGAACAAAACAAGTGTTATTTATAACGTTGTTTTCATAATTCTCGCAGGAACATCTGATTAGCGGAAACTTCCGGCACGTAGAAGCCGCGACGGACTTTGGTTGGAAGTGACAGTCACGCGCGTTACGTGTCCCAGCGTGGTTCTAGAAGACTCAATCGTGGCTCATTCGCCATGGAGATTGACAAGCATTTGAATATTTTCATTCCGGGGTCACTGACACTGATCGTGCAAACGAAATGCCGCTTTCTGTTATAGATACCTGTCAAAATTATGCAAAGAGAATTTCTATACTGAAATAATATTCAGATCTCAATTCAACACTTTCCTTTTCTTCTCAAAGAGGAAACAGAATATCTTCCGACGAGATCCTCCGACCGATCGTAGCTTTATCGGAAATACCTTCTAAAATCTTGAACAAAGTACTGTACAATTAAATGCAGGTCAACCGATTATTTGAATGCCTGTGTGACTCTTGTAAACAATGTTATTTCATGTTTTAATGGAACTCTCTCGATCGAGTTTTCTTGGTGTCGCATGACTTGTCACGTTTCGGTACAAAACTCTTTTTCGAGCTAGGTTTTAAAATATATTGTCAAATGAGTCAAACGTGCCGATAAAATGAGTTTAAGACAAGTTCCTAGCCTTAAGTGACTG
>JAHPZR010046443.1:17500-18978 GCA_019787425.1 Platygyra sinensis
GCATCTACACGCGATCTCACACTATGCGCTTGTCAACTCAAGGGCAAACAATTCTGACGCTCCGCGATTGAAGTTAAGGACGAACAGTTGCCACTCTCGATTAAGACGGAATACGGCCGGGAAATGGCATACAACGCGACAACATGAACAGAAAAGTCGAATCCAAGTTGACACGCTCGATATGGATTGGTCGGCGCAGCTGCTATGCATGATTTTCACGTGATCCAAGGCCCAAATGTTACGCGTGATGCGCGTGAGAAAATAGCATTCTTTGCATTCCATGCATTCGTGGTGGAAGACTCAAGATTTCAGCAAAAATCGAGTCAGGGCCAAACTATACAACTGCGGCGCATGCGTTTGTAAAAGCAACGTTGAGATTAGGATTTCGGGCTCCTTTTGTCGCCCGCAATTATCATCCTTATTTGCTATATCCGTTGTATTTTATTTGACGACGGCGACTCCGAAGATAAAGCGCGATAAAATAGTAGGTCCGCAATGCGTACTTGTGAGCTTATGCTTAGCTCTATTCCATTCGGTTGGAGTTTGTGTTTAAAAGTCAGCATCTGGGAGTATATGGAGGTAATTCACGGAATTCGAATGTTAAGATAATGAAGTTTTATTTTGACAATTTCTGTTGCCATAAGTTTAAATCTTGTTTTCTCAAAACGAGTTATTTTTGCCGTTGAAAAAAGATATTTTGAGAAGGATTTGGCCAATTGAACTGAAATTTTCAGGATTTGTTGTTCTGAGTACGTTCTGTGGGATGAACCGGCATAGAACTTTTCCATCCATTGCATGTTGTCGAAGTTAGGCATTGAAACGTATGCTGGATTTTCTGTATCAGATTTAACTGGTCATCATTTCATGTGTTCATAACTTTTCCCGAATCTGTCTGTATGCTTATCACAGTAAGCTATTTGTCTTCTTTTGAAAACTGTAAAAATGATTCCTTTTGATCAGTTCTTGCAGGAGTTATCTTTTCTCAAGTAAGCACTGGCATAGAACAGCAGGTGGAAGATTAATTCAGCCGGTGTTAGGTTACAATACAGTTTCTAGGGCACAAAAGTATTTTTCCATAATTTTTTGGTCCTTTAGCTTTCTAAAAATGTATATTTTGCCATTGTTTGGAATTAAATCTTAGTCCTTCTTTAAGCTACGAGGTTTCACTCATTGCAACCGATGTTTTCTTTTTGTGCAGACCCGCAAATGATCCCTGTCAGCAAACGATTTCCGTACCACAAATGATCCCCAAATGGGACCGCAAATGTTCCCTGGGCCAGAAGTGATCCCCATGTTGTACCGTAAATGATCCCGGGGGTCGTTTCTCGAAAGACCCGGTAACTTAACGGGCCCGGAATCAGATTGTGAAATCAAAGTCTCAAGAAAAGTAGGGTGTGTTCTCACTTCTAATGAAGTCCATTTTGTTTCTTTAGCTGATAACTTTACTGTACAATTTTCGAACCTTTTGAAACTCCCAT
>JAHPZR010046444.1:5000-12490 GCA_019787425.1 Platygyra sinensis
TAATCTCAACGTTGCTTTTACAAACGCATGCGCCGCAGTTGTATAGTTTGGCCCTGACTCGATTTTTGCTGAAATCTTGAGTCTTCCACCACGAATGCATGGAATGCAAAGAATGCTATTTTCTCACGCGCATCACGCGTAACATTTGGGCCTTGGATCACGTGAAAATCATGCATAGCAGCTGCGCCGACCAATCCATATCGAGCGTGTCAACTTGGATTCGACTTTTCTGTTCATGTTGTCGCGTTGTATGCCATTTCCCGGCCGTATTCCGTCTTAATCGAGAGTGGCAACTGTTCGTCCTTAACTTCAATCGCGGAGCGTCAGAATTGTTTGCCCTTGAGTTGACAAGCGCATAGTGTGAGATCGCGTGTAGATGCAACTTCTAATTATATCAAAGAAATTGTTAAATCTGAGTGACTTCACGTTGTGACACTAGACAGTTTCTATTTAGAACATTCATGAACAATATTGAAGGTACTTATGTAACAGCTTGAAACAGCAGTTTGTTGTACATCAAAGCACGTTCCTAAAAAAGGATGAAGTCAACAATCAATAGCGTGACCGACAAACAATGGGCAACTACACAGTTGCATTTGGTAATTCAGTTATAACTGTAGTTTCACTTTTTACACACCATTTAGTGTGTGTTACAAGAGCCGTTTAGTTTCAGTTTTTACAAGAACATTTGGTGAATGTGTTTTCATTAGTCTATTCAAAACATTGTTACAATACAGTGGAACCAGAGAATTAACTCTGAAGTGTAAATTATAGTGCTACTTAAACCCATGAATAACCCACTGGGCGTTAGCCCTAGTAAAGGGAAACAGGGAACCACACGAGGCAAAGAAAAAATCTTTTGACCTCGGTGGTGCTACGCGGCGCAACATTCATATGTACCCTTACTTTCTCTTCGCCGCGATTCACCATCTAAAATCGTCCCCGACCTTCTCTGTGCGACCTTGTAGCTCAGTCGGCAGAGTAACGGTAGATCTATTCCGGAGGTCGTGGGTTCGATTCCCACTTCCTATCGCATTCGTCACAAAGGAAGCGGGATAGAGATAACAATCTCTTATAAACGTGGGAAGAATTCTATGTTGTAAAACGTGTCGTCACAGCTACTGTTTGTGCGTGAAAGAGTGATATGGTGCCCGCCAAAGGTGAGCTCAAATAAAAGTTTGATAGCATTAGCATTTTTTTAAGTAACAACTTGCAGAGCGTGTACTATTTATTTGTTTCCCATGCAGTACTAACTGAGAGAGACAAGGAGTATTATTGGACCGATTATTGTTCCACTTTCGTAAATTCTCATCATGCACGTGTTCAGTTTGTTTTGCAATAATTTTTGATGTTTTCAGTAGTTATTTTATAGGAATTACTAGGAAAAAGTAATATCATGACTTATTGCGCATTGCAAGCAAGTCTGACAAATACCCTCAGATGCTATTTATATCAATAACTGTTCTTCTAAACCGCTTATATGACCTCTCATTTCCCTTGACCCGTTCAACACGCCACCCATCTCGAATATTTAGTGCAAATATGTACTTACGTGCACTGCCATTATAAAGTTACATTATTCGATGTGGTAACATCCTGTATTCGTGATTCGTATATTGATTTTATTGACTGTTGGCCTTAAGCAAAGTGTTTTCAGTATCTCTTAATTGTTCGAGTCGACCAATATAAAGTGATCGTTACTAAAGACGTGACTGATTTCTCTAGACTTTTCAGTGCTAGACACAAATTGACTCCGAACATGTACATTCAAAGAGAGTGCGAAACTAAGTAATGGGTGGATGATTAAGTCGTTTGCCGGTGGAGCACTCAAGGAGAAATTTGCTTTCAAAAACTGCAAAGTTTTTGAAGTGGCAATCTGTGCTAATTACCTCATATGTTCTTTGTAAAATTTTGAATCAATCATTATGTATTGTATGTTAATAGCATGATCGATTTCTCAGCCGGCGCAAAAAGAACAAAAAGTTTCCCTTCCCTTAATTGGTCCAACACGGTAATTACATTCCTGATTTTTCAAGCCATCCGATTCCTTAAATCAATTCTCGTTTTCCTTGGAGGTTTGAAAGATCAGCATAAGAACTCGAAAATAATTTTTCTTCAGAGAAAGCGTTAAATACCTTCTCATTCCTTATTTCATGTTCTCTAAAAATATTCAAATGTACATTAATAAAATGTACACTGTAAACGTACAGTATATGACACGACCCATGAATATTATAAATACGAATTTATGTATGTCTGTATATCTTTCAATCCCGTGGTGAATATTGTCTGTATTGGTACTTAAGTATATTGGCAGTTTAATTCCACACTGGTTATACCCAACGTAAGCTAACAGGGGCACCCAACGACAATTTTCGGAAATATATCTGTTCGGAAGACGATTTGAGATCTAGAATTTTCGGAACATTTTTTGTAAAATTTCTTGCTTGCCTGCTTCTCCTAAGATTTTCGAACATCTAAAATATGGTATAATTGCCTATTTTTAACGGATTTTTACCCTAAAAAGGTCACCTATAATTTTCGGGAGCCTTTTTTCTGGCTGAAATTTTCGAAAAGGTAAGTTTTGATCCCTGTAATTTTCGGATCACTAGACTTTCAGCTAGGAAATCCGAACAGATGAAAAATTTTTAGGGGATAAAAATATGCCTATATCTACCGTTTAAATACCAAAATACTTTCAACAATGCTATGTTTTAGTGGTTTTGAACTATATTCTCGTTGGGTGCCCCTGAGCTAAGCCAGCTGCTAAATGATTTTCACAGTGCAGTCACTTTCTTCCATGCTCAGACAGAGACTCTATTTGCTTTCGACATAATAAATTGGCCTACGTGAGATTGTCTCCACTAAATTGTCAATTGAGGACTCCATGCATACTTGGTAACCACTTGAAGCAGTCACAAGGCTAGGAACTTGTCTTAAACTCATTTTATCGGCACGTTTGACTCATTTGACAATATATTTTAAAACCTAGCTCGAAAAAGAGTTTTGTACCGAAACGTGACAAGTCATGCGACACCAAGAAAACTCGATCGAGAGAGTTCCATTAAAACATGAAATAACATTGTTTACAAGAGTCACACAGGCATTCAAATAATCGGTTGACCTGCACTTAATTGTACAGTACTTTGTTCAAGATTTTAGAAGGTATTTCCGATAAAGCTACGATCGGTCGGAGGATCTCGTCGGAAGATATTCTGTTTCCTCTTTGAGAAGAAAAGGAAAGTGTTGAATTGAGATCTGAATATTATTTCAGTATAGAAATTCTCTTTGCATAATTTTGACAGGTATCTATAACAGAAAGCGGCATTTCGTTTGCACGATCAGTGTCAGTGACCTCGGAATGAAAATATTCAAACGCTTGTCAATGTCCATGGCGAATGAGCCACGATTGAGTCTTCTAGAACCACGCTGGGACACGTAACGCGCGTGACTGTCACTTCCAACCAAAGTCCGTCGCGGCTTCTACGTGCCGGAAGTCTCCGCTAATCAGATGTTCCTGTGAGAATTATGAAAACAACGTTATAAATAACGCTTGTTTTGTTCAGTCTGCTCATTCAGTCAGATAACATTTCGTGAATCAGTGGGAAAACAAGTCGTTATTTGCAATTTCAACCGTACATGGAGAAACTTTACAAGTCCCGTAGTGAGACATGCCTTGGGCGGGTGAACAGCGCTTTATGGGGAAAGCCGCCGCTAAAAAAGCAGTGTGTATGGAAAAAAATTCTACCAACTGCTCTGAGAAGCAAATCGCCTTCGCCTCAAGTTTCGCCTCTCTCTCTTCGTTCAATAAACAACAACTTCAGTGGTTTAGTATCAAATTATGAGGGAGATCTGTGGCTAAAAGAGAGCGCTCCGTTTAGGAGACCAAGCTGGAACAAAAAGCGCTTTGCATTGCTGGAGGATAAACTGTACTATTACGAGAACAGACAAGGTGCGCTGACGTTATCAGGGATTTTAATGATTTCTGACATCACATCTCTAACTCTACATAGCACTGACTGCTTAAGAATTTGCCACGCCGATGGAATCTCACGTTTGCTTCGATGTCCCTCGGAGGATGTGAGAAATTCATGGCTCGCTGCCTTGCTCGCGGCGAAAGCTGCCAATTTACTTAAGTACCAATAGAGACAATATTCACCACGCGATTGAAAGATTTACAGACATAAAAATTCGTGATTTATAATATTCCTAGGTCGTATATACTTTTATAATGTACATTTTATCAAGGTCTTTGCTAAACAATAACATGCTAACGCTCTTGTGAATATTTTTAGAGAACATGAAAAAAGAAATGAGAAAGTATTTAACGCTTTCTCTCCGAGAAATCGATCATGCTATTTATATTAAATACATAATAATAATGATTGATTCACTATTTATGTTTTCAGTGCTTTACACCATATGACTATATGTACCCCGCTACCGTCGAGTTTTTGTACCTTAAAGAAACATGCACAATGATATGAACTGTTTCGTTTCACGGTGTTGTTTCGAAGAATGAAAATCAGAGTATATGGGAGTACTGGAGAGTATTGGTGATATCAGCATTGAAAAAATTCAAAGCGGCTTTGCTGCTTTATCCTTAAAAAATTCAAATCCGTTTTTGGACAATAAAACGTCTTTGAATAAGCCATGGAAAGTCCACAAGAAAACAAACACTCCTTAATGGATTAACAAGGCGTTTTTCTCGGCAGGCAAGCGCTGGTTCGCAAGCTAGACAACAGACAAAGTTTTTATAATTTTTTCATTAGCATAAGCGATTCAGTTGTCTATTGAGCTACAAAGTATCAGTTCTTACTATTGAAAGCGCATAGCTCGATTAACTAACTGTCCCAAGGAATTTGATCCCTATACGTTCAATAGCTTTTGTACCTCTAGGGTTTAAAAACTCAGAATTTTACAAACGGAACAGTACATATGAGGTCATCAGCGCGTTTGCCACCCAGAAACTTTGCAGTTTTTTAAAACAAATTTATCCTTGAGTGTTACACCCAAACAACCAAACATTCCACCGATTAATTAGTTTCGCACTCTCTTTGAATGTACATGTTCGGAGTCAATTTGTGTCTCGCATCTGAAAAGTCTAGAGAAATGTTAACAGTCACGTCAACGACGATCACTTTATATTGATCGACTCGAACAAGAGATCAGTAAAACTCTTTGCTTATATAAAGACCAACAAACAATAAAATTAATATACGAATCAGGAGTGCAGGATGTTACAGCATCGAGTAATGTAACTTTATAATGGAAGTGCACGAAAGTACATATTTGCATTATATCTTCGAGATGGGTGGCGTGTTGAACCGGTCAAGGGAAATGAGAGGTCAAATAACAGGTTTAAAACATCAGTCATTGATATAAATATAGCATCTTAGGGTAAAGACTTGCTTGAAATATGCAATAATTAACAATTATTCCCCGAAGTGGAGGTAAATATCCACCACTTTCACCGACACTGAGGTGAATAATTGTTTTAGTATATATCACACAAGCTGAATAACTAGCAGGCCAAAGAGTAACTTTATTTGTGACAATATACCGACAAAAGCCATTTTGTTTTTCTTCGGCTGCTCGTAGGTGAATAGTACTTGGCCAATCACCTCTGAGCTAGCCAATCAGCGCGCGCGAAAAGCACTATTCACTTGTGTGGTATATACTAAGTTAGGATATTACTTTATCACAGCAATTCGTATAATATAATAGCTGGAAAAAGAACCAAAAATTGTTGCAAAACGAACTGAATCCGTGATGAAAATTTATCAAACGGAAATATTATTGGATAATTTGGTTTTATCAACTGGGCTGATAACGTGAATTAGCCACCGTAAAGAGATCGATTAGAAAGCTGACGTTTCGATCGTTCGCCCTTCGTTTTTTTGGCAATTTTTTTTTCAGCGAGACGTTCTTTAGTGAATTAATTTCTTCGTCATGTTTTTTTTTAGATAGCTTGACTTCTTGACGTACAAGCAAATTTCAACAACTATTAAAAACACCTAAATTTTCTCAATATATTTTTAAGCAGACTTGTGTTGAATAGTGCTTATTGCTTATTCTCCGCGCGGCCGTGTGTTCGAAGTGAGCGGGATTTTCTAATTGCCCATAATTCACTGTTTTTCTCCCGAATTTTGCATTAATTAACTATGTTGTGAAATGCTCTTAGGGGGTCTGCATAAAGTCCCTAAACATTTTTTTTTGCAAAATTTGGGGTGCAAACAGAGTGATATGGGCAATTGGAGACTAGGGAATTTGAAGAGCTGTCTCCAACCATTTAAAGGCTTGTAAAACTTTTCGAAAAGGTCTTTGGGTGTAACTGGGAGAAATCGACCATCGTCACTATCAAAAACTGCAAAAATTCCTGGGTTCCAAAAGCGCTAAAAAGCCTATCCTTTTTTTGGATGAAATGTCTAGCTTTTAAACCCTCGTCAAGCAAAAAAATAATTCATACGTCGTTCTCCAAAAACAGTTTATCAGCCCTTGGAGGATGTTTAATTGTTGTTACTCCGGATCAATATCAGTATCTGGGCAACTGCGCACCTACCCCTCCCCTAACCCAACAGTAACACTAACTTATTAACTTATAACATGTTGGGTTAGGGAAGGGGTAGGTGTGCAGTTGCCCAGATACTGATATTGATTCGTTACTCCTTTGCTTCTGGTAATGAAGCAAGAGTTGTGAACAGAGGCTCTTTTCACGCGATCGCCAAACGTAGCTTGCGTCGCAGACGGGAGTTTACTAACCCACAGTAAGTAGTGTCTGTGACGCAGGTTAACAAGACCAAAACAACAGGTCTTTCGACTTAAGATCAACACCCTAACCAAACGACTTTCACTGAAACCAGAAGCCCAACACTAGGGGCCTGCAACTACCCCAGACCGATCTATTTTTAGCTTGAATTTATCTTGAATTCAGATCCCCATAGGAACCCGAGTAACCAATTGCAATCATGAGCACGGACTGATGTCGACATGTTCACGCGAGGCCGCATTGGTTTATCCTTACCGAAGCGTGCTCATGTAGGCTGGAACTGGGCTATTTCGCTTAAATATGCCGTTGAGTTGGCTTGTTATGGGAGTTGCAGGCTCCTGGTAATGGACTCCTGCTAAAACACCATATCATAAGTCTCCGGCTCGAAAGACTGGGAAACCACTCCCTGTGTATTCAAAGTTTAATAAATTATTTTAGCTCGTCCTTATCTGCTTTGCTTTCCACGTCACCCCACAAAAATAGGTTCCCTCTACTCCCTGCCCCCAGAAAAAAAGCCTCACTTGATTCCCCACCCCCCACCCTCTCCCACCCCCAACGAAACGGTCAAAATAACGTAATGGACTGCACGGTGTCTGGTGCTTTTCATTGTTAGAATTTCATTATCTCGGAAAGTACTCCCCGTTCCTCTCACACAACTTACGTTTGAGCTACAGTTTATTTCATTTCTTTTGCTGCTTTGACATATATTTCGTACATCACC
>JAHPZR010046445.1:0-20169 GCA_019787425.1 Platygyra sinensis
TGGACTGAATGAGATCAATAGCGCGGTCTATTGTGGAGTTCTCTACATTGACATTATTGATCTGTTGGGGGAAAAATACGTATGGTCGTCTACTTATCTGTTAGCTTATTTATTTGGACAATTCATAATCCTGACATTACTTATTCAGTCACAGGTTTTGAAAGTGCTGTTACCTCGAGAAGTTTATCACCGACACTTAGTCTCCCGTCCCTTGCTGCCGAGCCTTCTCCGTTGATCCTGGTGACGAAGATACTTGGATCACCAGGGACATAGGGGCTATCTTTACCGCCCCGGATGTTAAAACCCAACCCTCTCCCTGAAAGATAGAATAAACATAAAGGAATGCAAGCCATTTTGTCAAAAAATTCCATTTTAATAGTTCTGTGAGTTACCTTTCTTTTCTCGTTGCAATTCAATTCTCATAACGCCCTGACCATCATCATCATCTTCAACAACCTGCGGCAAACAAGAAAGAAAGAAAATCACCAAGTTCCAACTAACTGACTCTTTGAGGAGAATATTATAAGAACTAGTACACAACAAAACCGGGTGATAGACGTGTTCGGCTAACGTGTTTACATGCCTGCTGCTACCCAAATCAAATCACGTGATGATTCCTTTGTGAGGTTGCAACGGTTGTGCTTGCACATACCGTCATACCCTCATACCCTCATACCCTCATAAAGTGTCCATATGGCCAAAATGTTTTTTTCGGTTTTCATTATCTCTGTAACATCTAAACATGTCTTCGAACTCAAAAAAGTGAATTCCGATGCTTTTTGCCATGAAATCAAGCTTTAAATTTCCCGCCTTGGCCATGCTTAATGAAGTTTACCGCGTAATGATAGATTGGTGACGAATGACATCACTTCAGAAATATCTCAAAGCTTTATGCTTTTCTTTTGCTTCCCTGACGACCGCATTGCTCGGCGGACTTCCATTTGTTTGTTTTTTTGTCGAGGAAAACTCCTCAACCTCAACTGAAACAACAGTTACCTAAACTAGAAGGATTTCGTGATTCCTGACTTGACGTCACGACCTATTCAGAAACCCAGACCCTTTTCTGCACTGACTCACGGTCAACTTCATTGGGCGTGGCTGAAGCGGGAACTTTAAGGCTAGATCTTAGGGCGTTAAAATCTCAGAATCCAATTTTTTTTCTTAGAATACCTTTTTACACAGTATAGAGCTACCATAACTATAAAAACCCTGTTGGCGGTATACACACTTTAAACACATTAGCCGAAAACGTCTATGCATAGTTAATAAGGGGACTGGTTATGACGCCGGGCAAACATCAAAGGAGCAAACAAAGATGCCAAGATCTATGTTGGAAGGTCCATGATCCTGCAAAATCTTTTGTTTTGTTTTCATACACTATGCATGAATTACGTAACCGAAACGTTTCTATTGGTTAGTTCCTCAGCACGGAGTAAACAGCTAGTGTGTTTTTCGTACCGTGAAGGCCAAAAAAAAACCGAACAAAAACATACAATAAAGACCTTTGTCGAGTTTCATAACCATTCACTTCTATTTGCTATGGTGTATGGAACTTGCTTTCTGCACTACAGTTGCAAGTCATCTCTGAAAATTTTAGCTGTTTATATCTCTGTTAATTACGTTCCGTGAGTGGCGAGAAACAAGACTTTGGATGCCATGATATGTTATGATAAACTATTCTGTTTACCTTTACAGCTCTTTTTTGCACCACTAATGTCAGTTTTCCCCCTTTTGTTTTCCGCACCAGGTCTAGGGCTTCAGCGTGCGTGACGTCACGAACATTAGTACCATTGATCTGTGGAAATAACAGAAATAAAAAAACTATAACTGACATGTCTTTGAAGTTCATCCAATATTCTTTTACGTTTCTATTCATTGTGCATCATTGCACTTTGTAGCTGAAACAGATATTCAATGAATGTTTTTCTCAACTTGCGATCAAGTGTTTTTTTTCGCCAAAAAAGACCTCCTGGGCGTAGGTTATGACTTTCGGTGCCCAGGGCGTAAATCATTTGCTGTATAGTTTGTTTAAATATTTATTCTTCCTGATCTGTTGTTTATTAATTTATGTAAAGATTGGTTTCAACCGCGCGATAGCTTGTGAGAGGAAAGAAAAAAGGTTTTGTATTTGTTCATATGAGGGGAAATGTTCTCATGAGTCGTGTGCAAACAATGTGCGCAAAAAGTGATATATCAAGTACCTCGACAATTCTGTCTCCAGGGGACAAGCGGCCATCTTTCTCTGCGGCTGCTCCAGGTCTCAGCCTGGTGATGTACACACAAGTGTCTCCTTCCCTGAACGGCTTGTCTCGGCCCCCTTTGATATTGAACCCATAGCCACCTTTGACAAAAAAAAATAATAGAAAAGATTAAGAAACCTCTTACAATGTTAAAAATGTATGGAGCATACTCGAATTACAAAACATGGTGCTCGCTTAGTGGTACGGTTTAGAGATGCCACAGGCAATCATACGTTTCAGTCCAGATATACTATATTTTAACCCATTGCTTCAGTTAAAGCTAAGTTCCCTAGAAATCGAAATAGTCATGACAACACATGCTAACAACGTTATGTCAGTGTTCATGCCAACTTTCCTCTCTTGATTTATTTCTCCAATTTATTTTTGTAAGCTTACAATACCAAGTTTTTACAAAGTGCGACTATTAATCGTTGCGTTACTTGCTGTCAACACAATCTTTTCATTGTAGAAAATAGTCTTCCTGACGAGATGACAGACAAAAACGGAGATCGCTCAAACTGCACGAGACTGTTGCTTGCGCGTAGAATGGTATTAGTGAAAGAACTCGCACAAATGCGAGTGTATTTTAGGATTTACTCGACGAGAAGTATTGCACTTCTGTTTGCGCAATGAATTCTTAATAAAGCCCTTTATTATTATTATTATTATTATTATTATTATTATTATTATTATTATTATTATTATTATTATTATTATTATTATAAGATGAATTACTCCAGTTTTCTACTGGGTACAGTTGATTGTGTCTCAACCACTGCCCGCAGCTCAGAGACACAACACCTCACGTAAGAGATGGGCCGTTCCCAGGATGGCCGACAACAGTACACTTCCGATGAAGTCAGGTACACCTAGCTTGTCATACCAGCTCTTAGCCCTTTTCGATATGCTTCCAAGAGCACCAATCACGATAGGTATTATGGTGACTTATTATTATTATTATTATTATTATTATTATTATTATTGTTATTAAACTTTTCTGTATCATACGATTACTCATATATTATATAAGTGCAGTGCAAATGAAAAATTAACGATCAATTGGCCTGCTCTCAGCTAATCACAGTAACGTACGGCGTTTCTCAGTCGTGTATGATAAATCATAGAATTACGGTTACGTTTTCAAAACCACAAGAACGTTGAACCAAAAATAAGTGCAACTGATTCCCCAATGTCCACACGAGCATCTCAACAGACAGAAGAAAAACAAGAAATTCTACTAAAATTTAGCCCTTAAATATTTCTTTTTAAGTTTTTATAGAGTTGTACATGTATTTTAATGAATTAGTGTGAGGTCCATGTTGGAGAATTAAAAGATTTCTACTTTATAAAAACTGCTTATTTTGTGCGATGTATTGAAAGAAGTAGTCGCCGAAATAAGTTCGTGAGCGGTCGGTATTGCCAAAAGATTCAAACTTCTTAGGGAGCCAATCAGAATTCTCCTTTTCATCACAAACCTGTTCAGCCATACAGCAGTTTTTGAATTATCTCACCTTTCTTTTTAGTAAGCGAGACGGTTACAGTTTCCATGGGTTCTTCGGCCGGAGCCGGCGTCTCTGCTTCGTCAGCCTCGGCAAGTTCGGTGGAGCTCGGCTCCTCAGCCAAAGGAATCGACTCCTGAAAGAACGATACAGAAGAGTGTTCAAGAGGGTAGGTAATACTTCTACAACAAAGGAATGCCAACGGTATTGTCACAAATAGCGTCAATGACCTTCTTCTTTCTGTTTGTTGAAGTAAATAAAGTTATTATGCGTGGTGGAAATGGCCAGATGCGAAAACAAACGCACGCATAAAATGAGATCTCGCGTAATCACGCATAGTTTCTAAGATGAAAACAAATGATAACTGAATCAAACACAAAAGTTCCCAAGTAATTCTTATACCCTAAATGAAAAAAATTAGTTCCATGACTGTGTTCTTGATCGATGTTTTTACGCTATTCAAACTGGCAGCTCTAATAATTTAAGATTATTTTATTCCGGCAAAAGCCAAAACTATGTTAGTTTAACACGCAATGAAACCAGCATAATCGGCTTATGAATCACTATGGAGGCCAAGTGTTCTTCGGCCATTTAAAATGCAGCGAACTCTGGAGTTATTTCATAGATTGATGAATATTTAAAAAACGGTTTCAAGAGAATCCCCTTGTACTTTACTCGCAAGAAGCGAAACAATGCATTTCAGCTTTATGCAAAAATATGTCAACAATTTATTTGGCAACAACATTTAAATCACTATCGACTGTCGACTCTTTCTTATGCTATGAGCATTTCGAAAGAAGATTTTTACCTAAATTTTTGCTTGGATGTGTTAACCCTATAGTTTGTATTCAGAGAAAGTGACTGAGATTCGAAACTTTGCTAATTTGGAATTTTAAGATGAAGTTTTTCGCAGCAACTTTTGTATTACTTTTCGAAAAGAAAGCCGAGAAAATTCGATGAAACTGACGTGCAGGGGGTTGGTTATGGTTGAAAAAACAGATCAGTGCAAACGGCCTCAAAACAGGTATGGACACTGTTGTCCGCAGTGCAAGCAAATTCTGTCACTGAACATTGGTATAAAGTGAGTTTCAAGCGGACATTACTCCCTTAAAGATTATTGATTTTTTCCCCAGTTCAAGGGAAAATGTGCTCTTTTTGTTCATTATATATCGACATCGAGGCTGAATGTCAACAAGTTTCTCTTCTTTCTTTTTGGCAGCAAGTCAAATGAGTCCATGGAAGTCGATTGTTAGTAAACCACCGTATGAAATAGTTTGTCGTTAGGATTAAAATATCGTCGTTTAAGGCGAAGACGCGTGCAGACTGACTGAACAAAAATGTTGGCTTAAATTTGTCGGTAGATGTTCATTATAATGCAAATCTTTTCCAAATGAAGAAATTCCTCTAGGCATTAATAACGGAAAATAACGTAGTTATCAAAAACCGCAGAGTTTTCGGTAGAGACTCTAAATCAGCTTTTGGTACAATTTGTATTAAGGGCTGACAGAAAGTTTAGTACCTGATATTGTAAGAGGACTACATAAATAAGTAGTTGAAACCATGCGGGTTTTACAGAGCTCCTGAGATCAACGAGCTTACATGAATATTTAATGTATCGTTGAAACGCTACTGAACTGATCTGTATTTGTTTCAGGCGGAATTCCAGAAGCGCAGGTTGAGAAAAAGAAATTTCCAACTTGCGTTTCGCAAAGGGTGGAAAAACTAGCTCTGTTGGTGGCAATGAAAGGCCAAAATCTCTCGAGACTGATACGAGTTTCCAGTAGATCCCGCTCAAAAGGCCGCTCAATCGCTCGAAACTCCTCAAGAGAAATAGAATAGACGTTCATTTAGATATAAAACGCCACGCGTACAAAAGCCTCTGTATGTTCATCTTCCACTAAGTTACGAAAAGTTTCCTAGACTTTCAAGTGTGTTGCTATGATTAGTGGGCAAACTTGAATAACTTTGACAAACAAGTGCATTTGACAGTATTCTATATTCTATTCAATAATATCGTTAATTAATCAACTACATCAAGATATATAGACTATTTTGTTGTTCGTGTTTGGCGATTTCTGTTGAATAAACCGGTCATGCTTTTAGGAATTCATTTTTGCGTAAGTCCGAGGGGGCCAAATTTATAACCTAAGCTAAAAGAGACTTTAACTTGCAGAATAGATTTTACCCTGGCTGTACAAGTCAACTTCCTACGCCAGTTGACTACGGAATTGATATTAGATATTCGCTATTCGATTTCCCCGACTATGTAATATACGAAGAAATTTGTTATTTTTCGGTTATCAGGCGCCATATTATAGTGTTGGCGTCAACATAACTGGAGCACAATTGACGCTTCCAACGCGGAAAAAGTGTTATCTCAAACCTTTCAGATTGCATACCTTCATGATGTATTAATTGCTAATTAAAATTCAACTAACTACGTTAAGCCCCAGGTAAACGGTTAATAAGGCGCCGTTTTAGCTTCTAAAGGTACACGGTAGTTTCTAAACTCTTCAGCGCATCTCGCGTTAGAAATTAAAACTTAAAAATTTAAAACAAAACTTCGTGTTAACTGTTATTTCTTTACGGTTGTGTGTATTGTTTCGCGCCAGACCTACCTCGTCAGCCATTGCTGGGTTCAAAGGGTTAGAAATTCCTTCACTGAATCAAGCAAGCCACTAAAATCAACTGGTTACTTCTTAATTTTCCTTCTGTCATCTTAAATTTTGTAACCATGCCATTTTGTAAAGTTTAAATTGAGGAGTTATTCCATTAGATTCCTGGTGGTTGTCTTGTCAATGAAAGTTCGGCATATAACTTTGATTTCAAATGCAAATTGTTCGTGCTCATTTTGCATGGAAAATGACTCTTGAAACAATGGGTTCTTAAATTCTTTCTCTTCTTCAATTAGAGCATGTCAATTTGTTGTCCAGCGCAAATTATTCGCATAATTAATATGGCCGTATGCGCGCGAAAAGTCGACATTTAAATTTATGCACATTGTAGCTGACAGGCTCGTCTGGGCTGGGTTGTTCAAAGAGTCATTAAGCTAACCCAGGGTTAGCGACAATTTTGATTTCAGTTTTGTAACTCTTTGGTGAGGTGGTCTGTTTACATCGTTTGCCCTGCAGTTTTATGCTATAGTAATCTCAACTCTACGGCACCAAACGTTAGAGGAGAAAAACATTTTAAAACAAGAAAAAATAGAATAGAATAGAATAGAAACTTTATTTATCCACGGGATCATTTCACTAAAAAAGTGGTCTTCTAATGAGCCGTGCGCATTAACCTCAAATACTTAAAAACCTATATAACCAAGTACTTAAAAACTATGACTTATTGCTGCAGTTAACGTTTTTAATCCTGGGTTAACGTTAACCGGCATTCGAACAACCCAGCCCAGGTTGCTCAGCCGTCAGTTAAAAGTTTGACCAACTCAGCCATCGTGGATCGTTGCATCGACTTGAAAACGAGGAAACGGTGAACGTTTATTATGTACATAATCGTTCCTTTCGAGTCCATGAGCTCAGCCAGGGAAAGGATTGACATCCAAAATCTTGTAAATACTTAACTAACATCTCCTAGAACAACAATATAATTAAGGAAGATATGGGCTCTATAGATATGTGCGGCCCCAAAGGGCAGGGTTCTTTTACTGTTTTCGTCATAAATACTGAGGGTACGGATTTTTCAGTTTTGGCCTTAAATAGGGTATGGTTTTAGCATTGTAGTCTTCAATTGGGCATGTCTTACGTGGAAGAAGCTACTTTTTCATCATTAATAAGACCGTCAAAAAAGCCCTTCATAATTTATGTTAAGGCAATTGTGCCAGCACCAACGGTCATAAATAGGGTAGCAAACATCGCAGATTTTGGTCATATAAATAGGGTAAGAGCTTTGGGAGGTGGGCTGCACACCCCCACCCAACTACATTCTGGAAGTGCCCCCGGAGGTTAAAAATAGTTTAAAGGCCGCCGCACACTAGCCGATTTTTTGTCGGCCGACAGAAAATCTTGACTTGTCGGCTAGTGTGCGGTCAATTCAGACAAGTCTTCGAAAAAATCGGGGCTTGTCGGACGATATCTGACAGTGCTAGATCTCAAAACGTCTTGTCGGGCCTTGTCGGCTAGTGTGCGGTGGGTCAAGATAACTTTGTCGGGGCTCGCGCGTACCTCAGCCAATGACGAATTGTCATGAGAGTCACGTGAACAAGCCTCTTTTCAAACGTGGCAGAGATCGACTCGGCCCAAGACTAAACGCGGTTAGTCGCGACGAAAAATCGGCTAGTGTGCGGCAAGCTGATGTTCCGACAAATTTGACACCGACAAAAAATCCGCAGTTCTGCGACAAAAAATCGGCTAGTGTGCGGCGGCCTTAAAATTACGAGTTTTCGAATACCAATCTGACATCTTTGAGAAATATTTTAATTATGTCTGATCCTTGTCACTCGTCTGTTTTTACAGAGAATTTGTGATTGAGTCAACAACTCTTTGCTTAAACGATCAAGCTACTAAGAAAAGAATTAACCTGACAAATACAACAGCTGGTATCACCACAAAAAAGGCCATTACAAATCTGTTTCTTCCGCTAGTGCTGTAACGAGGAATGCAAACTTATGCTTGAGTTTGGTAAACGAATAAATTAATATTAGTTCTCAAATTGAAGTTTCTGAAGTTGTAATAGGATATCAGATTCTGAGGACATCAGAATCTACGTCACAAAATTACTTTGCAAAGAGCTGACGCCGTAGTCGTAGACTGTGAATATCCTGCGAAAGGACTGTATTCCTCAGTTATCTTAAATTTCCCAGTCACGTGAATGGGCTTCGATCAAAAAGACCACCCCTAGTGCCAGTCCCCCTTTTTTCAACTCTTTTTCTCTCTCTGCGAGAGAGAGTGACAAGTGCCGCGTGGTTGAACAAAACCTTGTGGATGACAAGTGAATTCTTGTATTTCTCGTGCCTTGGTCAGCCAACAAAGAATATTGATTGGCCACAATCAGCTATGAAATGGCTTTACTGGACAGTTATCACTAGACAACAAAACCTATGTTGTTATGAGGGGAAAGCACAGGTATGACAGTGGTGGGTCTAGGGGAGGGGTCTGGCCCCCTTTATTTTGGGTAAAAAATGAAAAAAAAATCGTGCAAGAAAGAAAAGCTGGGAAGGGAAACAACAACAACAACAACAACAACAACAACAACAACAACAACAAGAAGAAGAAGAAAATAACTCCCCCCCCCCAATCCTTGCTCAAGGTCTGGATCCCCCAATGCACGCATGGTTCTCTTTGTAAACAATGCCTTTACCACCTAATCAACATCCCAATCTGTCATAAATGTGCACACCTATACTACAAGTCCTGATCAAGTCAGTCAGTACAATGTAAAATTCAGTGCCAGATACATTGGCTGAAGTAAGTGGACTTCACCTAGTACTACCAACAAGGTATCTACCGGTATATTTTTTTTGAAACAACAAAAATAGGAGGTATAGCAAGATAACAAACTTGAATACCTTTACTGACAAACATAATTTTTAGTTGTCAATACAAAACCAGGGATGTTAACACAGACACAGTTGCCATCACAAAAGGACCTTAACCAAGTTACTTTACACCTGAGAAATGTGAGCTAAGCTAAGATGTAATTTGTCCATGATAACAGAGAAGTTGTCAATTGACTACAATGCAAATGAACACTCTAGCCAATCACAAAGGATAAAATCCATCAAATGAAAAATCTCCAGACAAAGACATGCAGCTGATGTGAAGTAAGGAAAAACTTGAGCCAATCATGATGGGTTTGATTTTAGTACTGATTAGATTGCAAAGTGGCATGAGTTTTTTTTGAGCCAGTCGACTATGGTTGTAATGACAGAATCAAAGAAATTGTGAATTACTTTCAACACTCCCATAGGAGGCAAGCATAGGAACAAATACATGATGTTCTCTCAAAACAATTTTACTTACTGTGACAATCATTTTGAAATATATGATAAAAACTGGTCCTGTATTTAAATAATGATTCAATAAAATTAAAACTAAGGCATTAAATTTTAATTCATTAAGTGAGTCACTATCATACTGACAAGAAAATATCTCACTAAATCAGACATCATCACTTTTAATCACTCTTAACATGTATTACAAATTGATTACAAAAATAATTATATTCAAACCACACAATTAAGTCCAATGTTCACAAAAATGGAAATATCTTAATCAGGGAGTTCAAAGTGTCAACATTTTATAAAGGTTACTATAAAGTTTCTCCTGTCCACATATATATTACAAATTTTAAATTCAAAACCTTGACATAATTTTTTTCTCATAAGAATTTGCTGGTTTTATTTGTGATTAACACTGCTGTTGCAGCATCTTAATTTCTGTTTAATAATCAATCAATCAATCAATTAGTGAGTCAGTCAGTGAGTCAGCGAGTCAGTGAGTGAGTGAGTGAGTGAGTGACTGAGTGAGTGAGTCAGTCAGTGAGTCAGTGAGTCAGTCAGTGAGTCAGTCAGTGAGTCAGTGAGTCAGTGAGTCAGTGAGTCAGTGAGTCAGTGAGTCAGTGAGTCAGTGAGTCACTCAGTCAGTCAGTCACTCAGTCAGTCAATCAATCAAACAACTTGTGTGCCAAAACTACTGGCTACTATCTCAACAGGAAGACTACTAAAAAGTTTCAAAGTTGTGTTTATGACAGTGTCCCTTGAAAAATTAAATATTATCAGTTTTAAAGATAAATAGACAAAATATTTTATTAGTCTAATAAATTAATCATTTCACTGTGTCAATGTTTGTAACAACTGAATAAAATGAATGAACTATGTTGAATTTTCAGACAGCGATCTGATTTCAATCATGTCTAGTAAAATTAGAAATCATGAAATTATACTTGAATAACAAACCAAAATAATAACTTTAAACTCAAATGTAAAATAAAATTCAAAATTAACCTAAAGTATAAACCCATACAATTCACAATTTTGCTTGGATTGTAAACGTGAGTGGATTCATCCCAGTTAAATGTACAACCACAAAACTTGTTGGCTTGCCTAATAAAATTGTTCCAAATGACCTGTTTTGATGAACCCGTGCTTATTAAATTAAAGCAGCAACTTAAATAATTTTATCTTACACAGATCCTCAAACATTTGTATTTTTACGATTTCTGTTGTCACACTGTTGCTCTTACTTAATTTGCACTTGACCATGACCTTGAGTGATTATCTATCCAAAGATACAAATTATTTTTTTAACGGCCAACATGACCACCTAAATAAGTAGTAGCTAATGCACAGCAACCCACTCTCCTCTAGAAATATTGTGAGGTGTACATGTACCTATGTCTGTGTTATTACCATTGGTGTTAAAGGCCATGTGGTTTACATGTATTTTGATTAATTATTTGAAGGTAATTAAATAAACTATCACATATATACAAACTACTAAAGATGCTGCCTGGGGCGGTCAAGTTTACAAGCCACATGGCTGAGTAAAAAGCATTTTATGTGAAGCGGTGCACCAGGGACCACGGAGGGGGAGGGGCTGGTAGGGCTATAGCTCAATCACTTGTTTTTGCTGGGATTTATTTTCTAGGGCTCCAGATGGCATGCAAATGCATGACTGACCTTGACATTTATTTGTATTGACCAGATTTTTTTAGCCCTACCACTTTAAAATGGTCTCTGTGGTCCCTATGCACAGAACAGGGCCCCAGGTGATGTATCATCAAACTCTCCTTGTGTTTCACATGAGAATACAAGGTAATCTAGAAAGAGAATGTAACAATTTATCTTAAGTCACCTGGGGCTTTTTTCCAGGCACCATCTCATGTGTTTTTTCATCAATAAGAAACAGCAAAAGTAATAAGGGGAACACTGTAAACAACGTCAGGGGTGTAGCCAAGAATTTTCAAAGGGGGGGGGTCACAGTACCCCCATTGCTACACCCCTGAACATGCACAGACAACATCCCCTTTGATGTCCCTACTAAAATGGTCTTAATTTATGTGAGCAACATAACGTTAGCCCAGTAACCCCTGTTGTTTTTCTTGAGGGAAAACAAATAGGGACAGTGACAAATGACTTTGCGTAGAGAAATGACAGCACCATTGATTCTGCTGATTAGGCAACGTCACTGCATGAAAGGATGTGACATGGCAGCATGCCCTCCTCTCCCCTCTTGGAAGGCCTCATAATACAGACACAATATGTTTTTTAAAAGGATGGGCAAGGGGGGGGGAGGGGTGTACTGTGGTTAATGGGAATACCTTTTTCTTCTCTGAGGAAAATCCAGAATTAATTATTTACCGCCAATTTTTTCTCCAAAGTTCAGTAGCTGGTAGTTCAATTTCCTTTACCTCAAGCTTTTCTTTTGTCTGCATTGTCAACTGGCTTGATGGATTTGGTAAAGAATAATACAACAACAACGTTACCAACGAGCACAAGCAAAGTTAGCAGAAGACTGTTTGTAAACGTGGGAATAGCTGACAAATCTTCTAGAGCTTTCCTCCTTCCTAACATGTCCAGATACATGGCTGTAAACTCGTCCATTGCTCCAATAGCGCAAAGAACGTGCAAAAAGTGATGACTTTGACCACAGAAGTCGAAAACACCGGGCAGAAGTCGTTCTGGCAACCTGCTACCATTAGCGACCGCAGCTAAAGCAAACAACATGAACTGACGTTTGAAATACGGGATAGACACAACATTGCAGTCCACTTGTGACGTACACTGGTACATTCGGAGCCAATAAGGCAGAGTGTTTATAAAGAAAGATGCAGAAAATGTTCCGGTGCGAATTAAAAACTTGAAGTCGATCCAACGATGTCTCGAAGCACAGCAAGCGTACGTAGACAAAATAGCAACGAAAACACACACGACCACATAACCCGAATAAGAGAGGAAGAGAACCCGATCTGTACTCAGAGGTCTTGAGTAAAAGTAAAAAGCCTGTCCAACAGAAAATGCGTACACACTGATGGCGGCGTAGTCGAAGAAGAAGCAAACATGGCGAGTCTTGCTTGACATCGAGTTGAACAGATGCGCTCCTGAACTCATGAAGAACATTGCAGAGGTGCCAACAGAGAACGATAGCAACGGATAAACAAATGCATCGTGAAGTGGATTATGCTGTGTGAAAACAACCATCGAGCGCCAAACGATGACTGAAAAGGCAGCAACGTGAGACCAGACATTGATGGTTTCGTTGGTTCGCTTGAAGAGGCTGTGGAAACATTCCCAAGCAGATATCTTTGGGCGACGATAGCCGGACAAAATGTACGGTTCACGAAACTCAAATGGCACCTTGTAATCAGCGAGGCCGAAATTGTCCTCGGCTCGATTAGCATTGAGATCTGCGGTTGTTTCGTTCCAACTTCCCATCTTTAAAAATTCTACTCACGAGATTGCTCAGGAACATTGACCTTTTCAGCTTTCACCACCACTGGGCTTGCGCATACCGGCGAACGTGTCATCACTATCGAATTAAGGCCTATTTACACGCTGCGATTTGTCGGCCCGAGAAATCGTGAAGCAAATCGGCGCGTGTAAATGGCGACCCGATGCGCGCGCGATTTCAGTCCGACATGTCGGCCGATTCGGAAAAAATCTGTGATCGATTTTCCCGCGTCGGGGCCGATTTTACAGCCCAAGCGTACGTATCCCTTTGCAAAATGGCGGACGTTGAAAGTAAACCTGCTAGGAAAAAAAGGTCGTTTGATGAAAAGGAGATCAACCTTCTGATATCACAGTGGTCGGAATATCCCTGCATTTTTGACAAAACTAATCCCGACCACAAAGACCAAAACAAACGCGCCGATTTGCTTCACGATTTCTCGGGGCCGACAAATCGGCACGACAAATCGCAGCGTGTAAATAGGACTTTAGTATTTCCTTTCGAAAGATCTACGTATTGCTCATTTGCTCATTTCAGGCTAAACGATAACTGAAACATAATCGAAAGATCTCTTGCTTTGGCGTTATTGCAAAATTTACAGATTTTCGCTGTGTTCCTAGCCTGCGAAAACAGCCGTCCTTCTTCGCTCCCGGCCCGAAACGCGAAACGCGAAACGCCACTCGGGCCGGGAGCGAAGAAGGACGGCTGTTTTCGCAGGCTACTGTGTTCCTGGTGATAGGGTTGCGGTTGCGGTTGCGGATGGGTTTAGGGTTTTAAGGTTATCCTTAGTTGAGCTAACCCCGGGGAGAGCCTCACCGAGCCCTGGCAGGGATATTGTGTGATCTCTCTCCATTGTCACGCAACATAAGAATAAATCGAAAACCATACTGTGAAAAAAGCTAAGAGATTGTGATGTTGTAGACGTTAAATACTAGTAAATAAGACAATTCTCTCAGTAAGACTTAGGCCCGTGCGTTTCCCCATACTTCAGATATTCGTCGAAATGTTTCGCCGAAATTTATAGAGCCCAGTATGAAAAAGCCATCAGTGGTGTACCTCCGTGGTACACCAATATGGCGGCCGGAAACTGGATCTTACTTTGGCTAAAAAGGCGACCGATTATCAGTACTGAAAAACAAGCAATTTAATAAGAAATTAAAACTTCCAACATGTCTAAATGGACTCTAAATCATGAGGTAAGAATATATTTTTCAACAAACTCGATCCTAGCTTTGTGTCACGCGCCCCCGTAACTCTGGGTTCCAAAAGAAGCACGCTATTAAGCTGTAAAATTGTAAACAGATATAAATATACCCCCTCTTATACCTGATAAGGATAAAAACTTTGGTGGGTCTTTAGTTTTAGATCAAGTTCTAGAAAGTGATGACGTCACGTGGAAACAATTTCTTAAGAGCGCCCGCCTCCCACCAATGTGGGCTGGGTTCGATTCCCGAACCGCCGGCGTCATAGGTGGGTTTAGTTTATTGTTGGTTCTCGTCATTGCTCAGAGGGTTTTTCTCCGGGTTCTCCGGTTTTCCCCCTTCCTCAAAAACAAACACTTCTAAATCACCAAGAGACCATAACAGCAGCCACCGCCTTTATAACATGCTGGTCGGAACGTTTTGTTATTGCTTACAACAGTGTTTCCGCCCGTCTGGATATTCCCAAGGAGTTGTGAAAATATATCTCCCACTTTGATTTATCAATCCAGAAATACCAACTCTCTGTAATGTATCCGTAAAATGCCTTTCTAATGATAAATCGTATTTCTCCTTGATCACCTAAAGAATGGAATCATGCGGACGTAAAAGGAAATGCACTCCTGCTGTTTCTGGCAATCCATAAAATAACTTTAGCGGAATTGACATATCCCAAGGCCTGGACTGGGAGCCTCCCTCTCTGCCCCCTCATTTTCTCTTGCTATCACCGAAAAGATAGTGAATAGCGTGGCCAATCAGAGAACGCCATTAGTGATAGAACGCTGGTAGATTTATACTTAAACTCGATAGAAACACGGAGAGCGTATTTTCTATTACGGAGAGATTAGAAAACACCGCGAGGAAACTGAAAGGAAAACAATACTATCATTACGTCAACAGCTCGTGCTGGTCCTGTGTTTCTATCGAGTTTTAGTAGAATTCTACTAGTTTATCTAAATGGGAAGGAGGATGTAAGGAGTGTCAATGCAGAGCAGGGTTGTTCCCATAGAGAACTCAGGATTATTGCTAACAGTAACAACTGGAAACGGGTTTATTTAACTTCCCGGGTTACAGCACTCAGCAGCACTAAGCTTCATTACATTTTTCATTCTTACCTAACGGACAAAACTCACTTTCTTACACTTATGTGTCTTTTCCCTGGCCTGGGGGCGGGGCGCCCCCAAGCCATGGAAAAAGGCCTTGGGAACGAGGTTGGTTGATGAAGCAATCAATGGCGTCAGGGAGGTAGTTCCAGTCCGTTTTAGTTTTTGGAAAAAAACGAAAATTTAAAAATTTCATTATTTGTATATGGCATGAAATTTATATCGATACTTCCCCAAGGGTGGCTTGCGAAGTGTGGAAACTTCTCTAAATTCGAATATCACATGAGAATTATAACATTCCAGAACGTTTTAGGTCACGGTTGAATAACTTCCAGTTGAACAACAAGCCGTAATTTTTGCGAAGGATTGGAATGCAGTATATTCTTGCGTGTGATTTCCAAAACTGTACATACAGTTGTGCATATAAAAAAGACAGTACCGCCAAAAGCTGTGACTTTTTTTAAATGATATAAAATTCAACAGATCGCAAATACTGCAAATAACACGTGATAAGACTAAACTCTGCTTCAAACTATAAAACAGATACCTGGTTAAAAATCAAAATCTTGCTTGCTGTTGTGGCAATTGACACAGTTAAACATCATCAATAGTACAATATAACGTTGAAACTTTTTCACGAGTGATTGCAACTGATTTGCAACAACACTAATGGTTTTGAGAGCTTTAAGGCTTACTATAAGCCTTAAAAGCGCCTTTGACCTACATTACAGCGGTTATCAGTCACACGCGCCCTTCAACGATTTTTTTGCCATTTCAAAAACTAAAGTTTGGTGGACGTCAATCAAATGTATCCATGACAATAGTCCTGTTCATTTCGTGTCAGTTTCACGGCATGTTCGATCGTTGTTGGATCAGTTATTATGACAAAGTAATTTGCAATTTCGCTGAAATGGAGGGCTATAATGAAGAGACAACGTGGTTTGTCTTTGAATTGCATAGCAGAAACACTTTCTGCGAGCGAAACGTTTGTGAAGAAGGCCGGGGAAGAAGGCGGCGTGCGAAACACAACTAGAGCCGTAAGCGATCCGTCAAAGAAAGTCAAAGAAACGAAAGATACAAGGTAGCTGAATAAGTTGGCTTCTGAAATAATTCGCTTCATGTGGAGATTGACTTTTTATCAGCTTGTTATGGATGCAGATTATTTTCGCCGCAGAAATTCTTGTCATTCGCCCTGCTAAAACATAATCCATGCAGAGATCTATCCTGGCGAATTTCAAGCGTGGCTGGAATACCAGACAGGCAAATTGTATGCAAAGCAAACCGTCAGCAGAACCTTACGGCAAGTAGAATTGTCAGTAATAAAAAGGTAATGAAAGCTAAGCCGCAAGAAATTAGCAGTTAGATTTTTGTAGTTAATTCTGTAATAAAGGTTCTTATTTATAATTAGTTCATTCTCATGTTGTTGTCGTTGTACACTGTTTGTAAATTTGCAGCTTCAAAACATTGCCCGTGAGCGAGACGAACGAAAAGGCGCTTCAAACGATTTTATAAGTCTTACATATACTTCTCAGTTTTTGTTTATCGACGAGTCAAGTAAAGATGAAAGACTCAGAGCAACTCGGATACTCCGAGAATTGACACTGAAGAAATGGTTCTGGAAACTCCGCTCGCCGTTATTGTCATGGATACATTTGATTGACGTCCACCAAAACGTAGTTTTCGAGATGGGAAAAAATCGTTGGAGGACGCGTGTGACTGATAACCGCTGTAACTTCTTCTGTAATTTTTCAAATGACTTCTGTTAGTATTAGAGGAGACTCCGCAAGAATGATTTATTGGATATTCTGGACTGATGTTCCTGTTGTTCCCGGTAGCTTTCGTCCTTATTTTCATCGATCGAAGAGGGAACATTGAAAACAGCGCATCTTAATAGAAAGCTGCCTAATACATAAAAGACTAAGTTTACAAAGACAAAATTATAAAGGAAAACAAGAACGATAATTGCTGTCGCAGTGAGTGAGCATGAAGCCAATGAACGAAGTCAGCTGTCTAATCGGGGGAAGGACTTATTATGGGGGCTTTAAACGCGTTTTTGCGAAAGAAACTGTGCTCATGCGAGAATGGCAGAATTAAGATACGCGTCCATCAGGTCTAAACTCTGAGATTTAGGATTATCTGGTGTCATTTTCTTTTTCGTTCATCACATTACAGCGACTAAAACGAACAGTAATCACGTCGGAGAATGGAACGCGAGAGAGAGAAAGAAGCACCTCGTGCTAACTGGAAGAAGATATGGTTTCCAATAGCCAATCAAAAGGTGCTGCAGATACTACTGCAAAAAATTACTTGCATACCAGCAGAAAATACATCAGTTGTAATCACTCGTGAAAAAGGTTTAACGTTATATTGCGGTGCTATTGATGATGTTTTACTGTGCCAGTTGCTACAACAGCAAGTAAAATTTTGATTTTTAACCAAACATCAACATTTTGTAAGTCACACGGAAGAATATACTTCATTCCAATCATTCGCCGGCAAAAATTTTTCAAATCTCGAACTGGAATTTATTCAACCGTGGCCTAAAACCTTCTGGAATGTTGTATTTCTCAAGTAATATCCGAATTCAGAAACCTTGCAACAATACTGTTTAGTTCTTTAGAGAAGTTTGTGGAAATTCCGGGAGTAGATGTGTAAGAGCACGAGTTTTGTCCGTAAACTGTAAGGAAGTTTAGTGCTGCTGAGTGCTGTAATCCGAGAAATTAAATAAACTAGTTTGTTACTGTTACTGACGATCATAAATTCTGTGTGGGAACAACCCTACTCTCCATTGACACTCAGTCCTCGCATCCCTCCCTTCGGCAACATTTGTATCATTTAGCTAAACTAGTAGAAGCGTTAAAAATAGCAATATACACAACAGAAAATTGTCACTCGCCTTCGTACACTGCAACAAACGATGGAAGAGAGTGAGAAAGAGAGAAAGAGTACAAGATCATACCGCGCATCTTAATCAGCCATTCGCACATAACCACAATTCCTTGCACCTTTGATCTTACTACTACCACAATTCCTTGCGTTTCCCAAAAAAGCTTTTAAGGCCCCTATAGCAAGACCTTGTCCCGATTAGAGATATGCCTTCGTTTGTTCTCTTCAGGCTCACTCACTGTGGAAGCAACTTGCCATTAGTATCACCCAACTAGTGTACTAATGCAAATCCTGCATTTTAATAGGACCCTTTTGAAAAATGGCGACCGAAAATTCAAATAAGTTAAAATTAGAATCGTATACCAGCATCAGAAAGAACACCTTTACTCAAGTAACCCTGCAAAAAGTTTCAGCATTTCAGGTGTAATATCAGCTGAGAAAATCACATTCACACAAACGTCTGTAGTACGGACGTTTGTGTGACTGGGGTTTATGCACTATACCCCCAGTACAAAAGTCTCTAAATTGAGACGCTCTAAGTGTGAAGTTTAAGGTGTCTCCCTAGAGTATTTACGAACACCCTCGCTATAGAGCGCGAGTTATAAAAGGAAACTTAGTTAATTTATTTTAAAGTTTTCCCTGTAGAGATTACCAGTATGGATACTGTTGAAATAAGGCTTATTTTTTGGCTGTCAATTTTTAGATTAAGGCCGTTACCATGGCAACATCTTATCTAATGACAGGCAGATATATTCCCCATTTTGGCCTAAGCTCCTTAATATCTACACTTTCCTTCGGTGAAATTTTTTATACTTTGCTGCATCATGGAAGTGATGTTGCCCAACATTTTGAATCGGTAAAAAGTCAAGGTTGTTCAGACGGTTTTTCCAATATTCTGTAATTTGTCATTTTTCTAAATAAATAAGATTAGCTCTGACAGATTTTAACAAAAATAAGGTATTTTATAGGAAATGTACGTGGTTACAACTCTGCTAAATTTTAAAAAAAATCCCGAAGGAAACGCCAGAACATTTACTGTCAGTTTTGCTTTTTGTACTCATGTTACGGTAATAAAAATTGAAAAACACTGATGTTTTCTTTTGAGCGCGCGCAGATTACTTGAGCTTTCGTCATCAGCGTGCATGCAATGGTAAAACTATAGGGAGCCACCTTAATTCTCAGACCAGAAATAAATGGAATCGTTTTTCTGAAGGAAATATCGGTTAGAATTCTACTAAAACAATTAGATAATTCGCTATCCTTTTTTAAAAGGTGTTTTTGATGCTGGGGCAAGCTGGCAACCTGCGTCCCATCCAGGGGAAGAAGAGATAGTCCTAGTATTTTCATGCCACAGAGAGCTTCGGCTGCGTGGATCACTTGTCACGACAAGTAGAGCCCGTAAAATTCTTGTAAATTTGTCCGTGTAAGAGACTGGTCTCAACTAATTTGTCACATGCCTATCGGGTTCAATAAGTGCTCTAGAATAAGTTTATATCACAAAAACTAGTTCCTTTGTACACAAAGTTCCTTTTTTCCTTTCTTATAAGCGCCCCCTTGAGCTACTAAAATTAATTGGCACCCCTTGGTGCTCAAAATTAAATTAGCGCGCTGGGAGCTTCAATGATTATGTCGTTAATCAGCTGTCTCGTTTTCGGAAAGTTTTCCTCGTGAAGCCACCACAAGGTGTCGCAGACGATAAAATGAACTGTTGTATTTTCGTTTTGTCGGAAAAATAGTATTTTGGCCATGCTGACCGTCGAGAATGAAAGAGTGTTCATGGCCCAACTTTAATGAGACATCGAGGTCAGGGTAGCCTGCGTAGCAAGCGTTTCCGTGGAGTAAAGAGT
>JAHPZR010046446.1:0-15000 GCA_019787425.1 Platygyra sinensis
TTTTAATATTATGTGCCATTGTAGCAGCTAGTATAGAAATCAGAAGGCAAAATGCAAAATTACTAATCCACGCATTCAATCTAATGTTTTATGATAACTAGAAATTTTTGCACACTCATTGGGTGACTTATTGTCAATATGCAGACAGACACATGAATTTATAATTTATGTGATATGTCAACAAGTGAGAGCAGGCAATTTCACAATTTGTTATCGTAAAAACCACTTGATGTCAGTTTCTCACGCATCTGTCCTGTTAATGACAATGAACTTTGTAACAACATTATTAAAGTACTCTGTGGATCTGCTCGGATATTGCCTCACGGATCCACAGGTACTATGAAAATGTTACAACGAAATTAATCATCAATAACAATCATCAATAATTTCACTTGCTCACTGGGCCACTGAAGTTATTTTTTCACTTGCCCAAAAGCAAATTTACCTGCCCCATGTAATCGCACCTATCTTTGTTCTTTTTCTTTCCCTGTATATCACTAGTGTGACCTAGGCTTAAACAATATTTTCTGCGAACCAAGTCTTACAGTTAATCTCTTTGTGCCATAATAGCATAAAGGTATAACTATAAGATTTGTATATATATATATAAGGGTATTGAGCCATTCATGTGAGACCTTGAAAGAACTGCTACCTGAACCTTGTTGTCAAGCTGAGATTTTGAGCATCATCCCTTTCCAAAGCAATGTGCTAAAAACGAAGAATAATCTACATGTATTTATGCCCTTCCAAATCTGTAGTTTTTATCATCATTTACTCTTTTGTCGAAACAACCTTTGCTGTGATCGAACTGACCTTTGGTTTCGATCGAATGAACTGAACTGACTTGTTACCCTTAGTTTACTTTATCCTTGAAACGGGTTAAACGTAGTCGTACAACACAACAAATTGCTGCAATCATTGAATCATTGCTTACCTGAATTGTTGTTGTCTCGAACGCACCGCCATATTGATGTCTTCAAGGTTACCAAGGATCGCCAGGACACTGGATTTTCCAAGCCAAAGCAGAGTTCAAACAGCGAAAAATGATCAAAAGATCGATCGACTCTTGTGCTGAATTCGACATTTTCACACCTTCAAGAGGGACGCCAGAATATGGCGGGAAAACTGAGAGAACCTGGTACCTAATGTGGAAAACCGCTGATAGATAGAGGTACCGTGATGGAGGACTCGGCCAACAAACGATGATCATCCTCTCTTTTAACAGTTTGGTTAAAAAGATGCGTAAAAGCAGTGATAACTAAGACGCTCTTCGAAAAAAAACAACGCAAACACGCATTTTTATACGTTTATGCGTTCCATAAAGACGCAGTAAAATCGACCGGCGTAAAGAAAGTTAAAGTTCCGTAAACGTTGTTGCGTAAAGATCAGTAAAGAATGTTAAAGATGCGTAAAGTATGTAAAGTGAAAGAGGTCCCTATTTACGTATTTCTTTTGAAGATGAATAAGACATAATTATTCACTTCTTTGAGTATTTCTCTGAATAGAAAGTTGCGAATTATATCCATGCGGATCCTTATCCTTTACGAACATTTAATATCCTTTACGCAGTCTTTACGAGTTCTGGCGTAAAGAAAGTTAAAGATCCGTAAAGGTTGTTGCGTAAAGATTGGTAAAGAATGTTAAAGATGCGTAAAGTATGTAAAGTGAAACAGGTCAAAATAATTACGTATTTCTTTTGAAGATGAATAAGACAATTATTTCACTTCTTTGAGTATTTCTCTGAATAGAAAGTTGAGAATTATATCCATCATGATCCTTATCCTTTACGAACATTTACTATCCTTTACGAAGTCTTTACGTGCTCTCTGAATTTACGCATCTTTACGGAACGCAGAACTTGTCCGTAAAGAAGAGGCCTTATATTTACGGTTCTTTACGCACGAGTTAAAGATCCGTAAATTGTGGATTTCATGCTGTGCGTGTTGTTTGCGCTTCCTCCCTTCATTCGCACTTGTAAGCTGTTATTCCTCATTGACCCATATTTTTGTAATATTTTTTGGTTCTAGATGCTGTAAGTACAGGGAAACCCGGATGGAGCAGCTGGTCGGACTTTGGACCCTGCAGTATCAATTGTAAAAAAATTCGTCAAAGATTCTGCACTTCCTCTAACAAAGATGTAGACTGCCCTGGTCAGTCGTACGGTGTGGAGAGCCAAGAGGTGGTGTGTCCCCCACAAGAGTGCAAAGGTTAGTAACAGGTGGCAGGGGGGAGGGGATGCGAAGCAGTGCGGGAGGGGACGGCAAAAGGTGTTAATGAGAAGACTTGCATACTGTTGCCGCGCCAGAAATTTGAACTGAGCAATCAGGATTCATAAGGAGGGAAAAACTTTACTGTCCTGACTTAAATGTCTAATAAAAGCCGGAAACAGATTGTGTCTGGGCAACATTTCTCACTGGAGATGGCATTATAAGTGATTTATAATTTTCAACGTTAACTACCAGATCATAATGAAAGAAGTGAAAATATGATCATATTTTGTAATTCCATGGGTCGACCACGTCCGACAACCCGCTCTTTGGTCGCCGGTTGCCTGATAGGATAATAGCTGAGTAATTTTGAACAAAATGTGGTTGTTCCTTGTCAACTTTACACTTCAGAGTTAATTCTCTGTTCCACCATTTGTGTTCATAGTGTTACACGGCACAACATTCATATGTACCCTTACTTTCTCTTCGCCGCGATTCACCATCTGAATCGTCCCCGACTTTCTCTGTCCGACCTCGTAGCTCAGTCGGCAGAGTAACGGTAGATCTTATTCGGAGGTCTTGGGTTCGATTCCCGCCGAGGTCAAAAGATTTGTTCTTTACCTCGTGTGGTTCCCTGATTTCCTTTACTAGGGCTAACGCCCAGTGGGATATTCCTGGGTTCAGTTAGCACTTTAATTAATTCTCTGTTCCAGCGTTTGTGTTCATGGTGCTACGCGGCACAACATTCATATAAACCCAGAAAACTTGAGTTAAACGACTTAAGCACTGTCTTAACTGCAAACAAAAAACTATTATCGTGTTGTTTCGGAAGGAAATCTTGGTTTTGACTACCACTTTTAATGCTTTCTTTGCAATAGAAATGCCTTCCGTCTGTTAATTTGATTTAACGTTTTAAAATCTTAAGTGCAATCCCGATTACTCCCAAACTCTCGATTTACTCGAATCTCCCCATGAACTAAAAGTCGTCTCGGCCCCCTTCAGGTCAACACTGTGTGCAAATGTGTGCAACGCTATGTGCAAATATTGAAGGGCCGCAGCCAGGATAAAATAGAGTAAAAAGGATTTAAAAGCGATTTCTGGCTGAAATGTAAGAGGTACATTTACATTCTACCAGTTGAAGACTGTAGTTCAAGCAGCCGACAGCATGTAATTTTTTAATCGTTTCAGGTTGGAGAACGTTTTTAAAATTTTACTGTAAATTTACCCCCGACTGTTCGCGAACTACCAATTATTTTTCAAAGCAATTTTCGTTCCTCTCACGGGTTTACAAAATTGGGATTCGACTGTAGTTCTATACCGATTTAAACCCGCAAATCTTCAGCAAAAAGTTCTTGTAATAGGACTCCTCAACTATGCAACACTTTTCACTAAGTCAACAAATTGAACCAACCAAACTTGCTGAATGTGGAAAACATTACCACTAAGACCAAACTGCAGTACGTAAAACACAACATAACTTAATTGAACAATGGGCCATTTCCGAGTTCTCTTGTGCCTCTGTTTCAAAACGAGTCTAAGTGCGAAACCTTTCACGAAATGAGTTCTGCCTTCAGTTTCATTTTCATGCAAAGCAAAGTCATTTTCGTAAGGATGGTTTCGCACTTAGACTCGCTTTGAAACAGAGGCACAAGGGAACTCGAAAATGGCCTATTAATGTGAATTAATGTATGGTAATGTATTCCATAGCACCCGTGGATGGCCACTGGGGCCGCTGGTCATCATGGAGCGCTTGCAGCAAAACATGCGATAACGGAAAGACAGTAAGAACTCGCAAATGCGACGATCCCATCCCAGCTAATTCCGGAAAACCTTGTCCTGGGCACGACAAACAGCAGAAGGCTTGCATGCTCAGGAGGTGTAGCTCGGGTAAGTACATTTTCCCTCATGTGCTGTTGGAAGATCTTAAAAATGGGCGGAGAGTATTATGTATATCCTCTTTTTCCCCGGCGATCTGATTTTTATAGTCAAGCCTTTAACAACTGCAGGCAAAAAATCTGGATCTTGCCTCGAGTTACGATATCACGCATAGGTGATGAACATAACAAATACCACCTGTTAAGAAACTAAAAATAGATTCAGAAAATCATTTTACGTCACTGGAAGTCTCTCGAACCATCATCATCATCATCATCATCATCATCATCATCATCATCATCATCAAAAAACAAGTAACTGCTTTATTGTCTAATGCATTAATCGATTGGGACTCTTTTTGTTGACAGGCCCCGATGATTGTGACGTTGATTTTGTTGGATCCTGTCCCAACTGGTCTACGAACAATGATAACAATGATATATTTGAGTGGCTTGAGGGATCTGGTGCGACTCCCAGCAGCAAAACGGGACCTTCCGCTGACCACACTACCGGCTCAGGTACACAGGGTAGATTAGTTCCACTTTGTGTTCCATTATATTAACACTGTTATGTTAACCATTTTTCAGGTAACTATTTTTACGTTGAAGCGTCCAGTCCCGCTCAGAAAGGCAACAAGGCTTGGTTACTCAGTAATCTATTTCCAGCAACCGCTAGTCGGTGCTTGTCGTTTTGGTACCACATGTACGGCTCATCAACTGGGTCTCTAAATGTCTACAACGTTGACAAAGACAACAAGGCAACCCTTGTTTGGTCCAAATCTGGTGATCAAGGGAATCAGTGGAGCGAAGCTAAACTTACGCTTGAAAGTAAACTAAATTACAAGGTAGAGTAAGGGATCCATTTTTTCTTTCATCTTTGGAAAAGAAACTTCGGCGTCATTTGAAGTTTGGCACGAAACAAAAAGAAAACTTGGAACAGGTAGAAGAGAAAATCGATTTTCATTTGCATTTTTTCAAAGGATCGATTTGGCAACCTGTCCGCCATGGCCGAGAATTCCAGGAACAGACAAAACAAATCAACAACATCAAGTCTATTTCTCTGTGATGGTTTTACAAGCTTATTAAACTCTATGTTCGAAATTTCTGTTACTGTAAACGCAGAACAACTCGTTTCAACGAAATAAGATTCCTATACACAATCCTTATTTTCCAGGTGCTCTTTGAAGCCGTAAGAGGCCCCAGTTTTCGAGGAGACACTGCACTTGATGATATCGGATTTACCGATGGACCATGCAGTAAGATCGTGATGCCCGTGTTTTCCCCAAACAGAGATTCAAAATGGCTGGTGATAGTATATATCAGACGTAGGATAGTCGTAAACATTTCAGGCGTTTTTAGAGTGAAAAATTCGTTTTCAATTTTTTCCGGCTTTGAGCCGGTAAGCAGGTAGGTGAAGTCTGCATGCGAACCAAGTGGCCCAAGAAGATAAGTGAACAACATTAATAGAAATATATATCGCCTTTTCTTGATGTACTTCCAGATTCTCAGTTGTTAACAGTTTGGATTGCAACCCATAGGGAAAATTTAAATCTTCAGCATGAAAATAAAAGGGTTCATTTTTACATTCTCGATAGTTGAAGAAGTCGGCTGCTTTAAGGAAAACAAAAACGACCGAGCTTTCCCGACGATGCTGAAGAATATGAGAGGTGGGATAGACTGGCATAATCTGGGGAAATCGTTCAGGAATGTGCCATCCTTACTAAAGAGAAAAACTATAAGGTGAGGTGCTCGACCAATTGCAAAGCCCATTAATTTTACATAAGTTTTGTGTCCCTCTATCATTATACAAAGAAGTAGATTCGTTGTTGCCGTGAACTCGTCAAAATGTGGTAAGAACAAGTGTGGCATACTCGGTCATCGCCTCTTGCGCCACTTTTTTCTTTACAACATTTTGACGTCATTCAAACCTTTATCTAGATCCTCTTCACAGACACTTCGAAAACTCCAAGAAGGGTTCGTCATTTTGTTAACAAGGGCACTCTGCTACACTACTCACTATAGAGTGTGTGCGTTGTCACACAGTAAAAGATAAAATCAAAAACCATGCAGTGGATAAAGTTAAGAAACTGTGATATCATAGACGATAAATAAAGAAGACACCTCTTCAAGTTTAAGGCGTGTGCGTTCTCCCAAAGTTGAGATATTCGTCGAAATGTTCCGCGCAAAATTATGGAGCTTAGTATGGAGCCGCCATGTTGGAGGACCTCATTGGTCCTCCAATTTGGCGGCCGGTAAATAGTTTTCTATTCACCAACATTCATATTCATGCTCAGTCGTAATAAGGTGTGGAAAAAATGATTGATCAGCGGAGCAAGTCAAGCTGGGACAGCTTGGCTTAGGAAGTGCTTAAGATACGACCCACGCGAGTTTTGGGTGGGAGGGTGGGCCGTTCACCTCTTCGTGGCTCCGCTGAAAATTGAGCTAGAATGAAATATTTTCGCGCAAAACCAGAATTTATCATCAGCGATTACATAATCGCACGTGAGACTGCCCATCCAGCCACGGAAACCCCATTATTAGGAGTATTTCGACTTCGCATATCATTATGAGTGTTATGAATAGTGTGAACATCTGGAACTTACTTTGGCTACCTAATCGACTGATTTTCTGAACCGAGCCAATAAACACTTACACAAGCACTTTTCCTACTACTTAAACTCCTCAAATGGCTAAACATCACGAGATAAGTGTACATTTTTCGACAAACGCGATCTTAGCTTTATGTCACGCACCCCCATAACATCGAAATTCAAAACGCGCTGGTTAGCAAACGAAGGACGCTATTGAGTTGGAAAGCTGTCAACAGATATAAATCTAGTACCTCTTATGCTAGCCTCCTACGCAGACGTTCACAGGCAGGCTACTCTTATGCCTGATGAGGATAAAACCTTCAATGGTTCTTTAGTTTAAGATTTGAGAATTTTATGACGTCACATGAACACACTCTATCTATCCCAGATCAGTATAAATTTACCGTAGTCTATTGTGAATCCGTGAATTTCATTGGCTATATTACCGTTTTCTATTAAAAAATAGAGTGTTTCTGTCGACATTGGACGATAAATTCTTTTCATCTTATCCAAAAAAAAACTGTAGGAGAAAGCTGCCTTTGTTGAGCCACTTCTGCTGAGCGGGCGCTATTTAACAATTATCCTGCGAAATCGCGCGGAATATCGTCTGATACTTAGCCGACGAGGCCGTAGGCCGAGTCGGCTAAAATCAGACGATATTCCGCAAGATTGAGCAGGATAATTGTTTTATTATTCAACAAATTGATAACAAAATTGATTTCCAAGCTCGTAACATTTTTAAACCTTTCTGTCAACATTTTTTCACTTCACTTTTTCTTCCCACGTACGAAGCTACGTATATCGCCGGATATCCGTCACCTACGGATGACGGATATCGAGAGCATCATGACCATATTTGGATAGTGTTACAATTTGTTGAATAATAACGTCTGATAGTCGCCCTAGGGCATTCTATTGACAGATAGTGCCCGCGCGATATCGTACCACGTGATCATTTTTGACCAATGACGAAAAAGGAAAATTTAGTGGTGAAGTATAACTGCTGTTATTATTCAACAAATTGTAACACTATCCAAATATGGTCATGATGCTCTCGATATCTGTCATCCGTAGATAACAGATATCCGGCGATATACGTAGCTTCGTACTTGGGAAGAAAAAGTGAAGTGAAAAAATGTCGACAGAAAGGTTTAAAAATGTTATCAATTTGTTGAATAATAAAACAATTATCCTGCTCAATCTCGCGGAATATCGTCTGATTTTAGCCGACGAGGCCGTAGGCCGAGTCTGCTAAGTATCAGATGATATTCCGCGCGATTTCGCAGGATAATTGCTAAATAGTCAACAGTTACGCATCAGTGCACATCACGCATCACGTTTGAACCTGATGTAACATAATAAAACCGTTCTTTTCTACACGTTACTTGACTTTTTTTTATGCAATGAGACTACGGTAAATTTATACTAAAACAATTAGACTACTCGCCCTCGTTTTCTGCTATCTGCTCCTAGAAAACTCGGGTTCGTAGTCTAATTGTTAAATAGATAGTAAGTAGCGTAGCCAATCAGAGAACGACATTCGACATAGAACGCTTGTATAATAATACTAAAAGTGATGACTCAACTACATCACAGAAGACAAAACGTAAAGTTCTCTTTTGAAAAAACTCTTTTGTTGTCCACAGTGATTCATACACACTGTTAAGTAAACACTGCTTTATGCAACTTCAATTTCACCCAGTGGGTTACTTTTGATTCAATAGGTTACCGCTCGGTGTTTTAGGGCCCTTAGAAAGAAACGTTTGTCTTTATCTTTCCAAGTGTTTAATTGATTAACAGCAATATTTTTTAGAAGAGATAATCTTGTGTCAGGTGAAAATGGTTGCAAAATTGTATCAGTCATTCTGCAGCAACTGATGTATTAGGGCAGCTGATATTGCTTTGCTTCGTCTTCAGATCCATCGTTCAAGGCATGGCTTAGCAAAATGTTGCTCAACCAAAGTATTAACAAACTCGCAATGATTTTTTGATTACGTTCTTCAGATTTTTGCCATTCAGTATTACGGGGAATGTTGGAGTGGAGAGTCATCCAAGGTTAAGTACGATCGCTGGGGAGCAGCTGATAAATCACGATGTCCGCTGGGAGTCGGAGCAGCAAAAATCAATGCTGTGTACAGACTTCTTCCTTAGATAGCACAACGATGTGTGATTTTACTTAAAAGTCGGAAAGTTATTTATCGTTTATCAAAATGGGTCTGGGAGAAATTAAAGAGAGAAATATATGTAATATGAGCATCGGATAATAATTCCGAAGCAAAGAACTGAAATAAAGAAATGATGTCTATTTGTCGTGTAATATTAGCAACACTTTTGAATGATAATAGCTTGGCCATGCCTACTTTCCCCTCCGTGAATTTTGCACTGAAACACAATTGTAACCTATGTCTAATCTTTGCATTGTTAAGAAATTTTGTCTCTCTCTGAACTTTCTATTGTGGCTTGGGTTTGCTTATTTCCCACACCATGGTAAGCGATTTGTTCAAAATAGCTTGCGCCTCTACCACGGATTTCTTCTGTCCATAGTTCTTGCTCCGCTATAACCTTCCATTGCTCAAAGCTTACAAAAAATACCACTCAAATAACGCCAGAAGTCTAGAGAATGGCACAAATTATTCCGTTTCCAATCAAGATGTAAGCGCTAAAACCTAGCCGTATTGAAAATTAATTTTTTGATAAAACTTTTTTCCTAAATATATTTTTGATTATTTCAATGTCAAATCGAGGACTTCTTGTAACAACCGTTTCTCTTAATGAAAAAGGAAAGTCTTGTTCACGGGGATTCCTATTCAAAAGAGAGATTCTCGGTCAGACATGAAATTTTGGTAAAAAAAAGTTTAAAAGTGTGGTTTTCAACAGCAACAACGAGCTTTATTTCCCCTGGGCCTAACAGAGTTAGGAGCCTGACAACCTGAAATAGCTTTACCCCTGAGATGTTTTACCGTAAGATCTACCAGTTCCAAACATGGAGCCGGCCAAGTACCACGGCTAAGACAAAGACCCGGTTTCAGTTCTGTGTATTTTAATATTACTTTAGAAATGAACCGTCCCAGTGAACTTAAAAAAGAAGAAACCGTTTAAATTTCATTTGACGCGCGCCCAGCAGTACTAAAACTTTAACCCCTTACTGGTCCTAGGAGTTGATTTAAGGTCATTCCACTGAAATAGAACCTAAACTGAGATTTTTCTCAAACTTTGCCAATTGATTGTTTATATTATAGGAACTTAAATTTGGAAATAAAAATGAGGGGTCCCCATGTTCGTTTAGGAGCAACAGCACCTCGTTTATACCATATAAATCCTTATAAAGGCACCACGATTGCTTGCTAAATTCACGTTTCCGACGATTGTTTTTTTCTCAAAACTGAGAATTGGCCCATGTTTATTTTACATAGAGAAATTTACTACTCAATTCAAAACGACAGAAAAAAATGATAGGTCACCGTAGTCGTTTTCGAGAAAATGACGATTTACCTCTTCGGCGAGGTTCAGTCGTAAAGAAAAAGCCGCCATTTTCTAATGCGCGCGCGCTAATCACGCGTAAAACTATGCGCAGTAGGGATGCGCAATGCAATACTGGGGAATGACCTTAAGGAGGCTCGAAAGGGTTTTTCGTTGCTATATTGCTTGTGAAACGATGGAAGATTACAAAGAAGGATGTTTAATGGTGTGGGCAACCTATATGTCTCCTTGCAACTCTATTGTTGGGCTATACTTTAAGGGTACTTGTGACGTCATATCAGTTACCATGGCAACGCACGAGGTCCACAAAAGCGTCCTCTAAATTTCAGTTTTTGTAAATTATCTGAGAAACTAATTCGGTGACCTACCATTTTTATTTCTTTGTTGGAAAGTTCCCTAAATTCTTTAACTTTTCAGACAGAATGAAAAAAATTCTATCTAGTAGAATTAAATGTATTTAAAGAAAACGCGTTTTATGGCTTACAGAAAATTCCACTAGATAATTTTCCCTGAAACTTTTATATCTGAAGTGCCATTGCGAATGGTGCGTGCATGCAAAAAATCAAGATAGGTCACCGAGCGAACTTTCGAGTTAAAAACAAATGTTTTCTACAGATTTTATTTCCGGTTCGCGCGATTTTACGCAGCATTAACTTCCGGTGTGCTGATTTTAATACTGGTTCAGCTGACGCGTGCATCTTAGTTATGGCGTGTGTAGATTGCGCGCGCGCGTGCAGCTAAAAACCCTTTCGAGCCTCCTTAAGGACCTTCGCGCTAATTGTTTCTGCGCATCCTTACTGCGCACGCAAACTCACATGCCACGTCATGCATGAGCGCGCGCGCTAAGTCATAAAATAAACAAATGATAGGGCAGATGGCCATTGCTAGAGCTTTGCCTGGATTTAACGATCTTGGACGTACGGTGACCCCAATTGTTCTTTCGATGGATCATTTTCTCTACTGATTTTCTACGTTTAGGGAAAAAATGAAGAAAATCTATCGACTAGAAGTTTGTATTTTTGGCAAAATGCACCGTCGAATTCCGTTCTTATTAGCTCTTCGTGCATCTGCGCGGCGGTTTCAAATGCCTCTTAAAGGTTAAATTTTTTGAAAACGTCAGTAACATTTGGAATTATTTACGCAACAGATCCACTCCTACAAAATATAACTAAGATCGTTTGCCTCCTTTGACTCACCTTCGATATTTTTAACTATAAACCCCTGCAGACGGGGCTGAATTATATGGGACAATATTTCGAAATCAGTATAGTTAACCACACGCTTTATCTCTGAAACGAAGACGGTGACCCCCGATTTTTTTTGCATTTCTGGCACAAGTAACCCATTATCTGCCTGCAGTAAAAATTTAAAAAATTCTATTGACTGGAAAATTTTCGCTTTATCTCTGAAACGAAGACGGTGACCCCCGATTTTTTTTGCATTTCTGGCACAAGTAACCCATTATCTGCCTGCAGTAAAAATTTAAAAAAATTCTATTGACTGGAAAATTTTCGCGCGAACGTCCTTAACCAGATTTGATCTACTGATGTGCACTTTCTCCTGTCGTTCAGTTGATTTATAATGGTAATTGAACTGAGTGGAGTGCAATTTGGTCTGAAATCATACGCGTGATTTCAAAATCGAACGAGCGCGCAGCGCGAGTTCGATTTGAAATCACAAGTATGATTTGAGACCAAAATTGCACTCCACTCAGTTCAATTACCACTTTATTAAATCCATTTTCAAATCGCCCAAACACAGGACTTGGCCAATTCAAATATTTTATTGATGCAGAACTGAGGCGGTTTTTAAATAAAAAGCGGAACCGGAAACGCTTTTACTTCAATACGCAATAGAGCAGCGCGCCACCTTTAATCAAGTTGCGCGCGCGCTATTTTTGCTTACTAGAAAGTTCTACTGTATCGCAAGCGCTCACGAGAGCGCCGCGACAGCCCGCAAGTGTTATTACATCCATTTTGAAATCGCCCAAATACAGGACTTGGTCGATTCAAATATTTTATTGATGCAGTACTGAGCTGGTTTTTAAATAAAAAGCAGAACCGGAAACGCTTTTACATCAAAATATGCAATAGAGCAGCGCACGACCTTAAATTAAGTTGTACGCGCGCGCTATTTTTGGTTACTGGAAAGTTCTACAGTGTAGCGCAAGCGCTCACGAAAGCGCCGCGACAGCCCGCAAGTTTGAAATGTAACTTCCTCATTGGCTGGAAAAATGATGTGATTTAGAGCAAAAAATGGTGCAATTTGGGAATTTATTAAATCCATTTTGAAATCACTGGCTATCCTTGCAATCTGATTGGCTCTCAGGGGTGCGATTTATTCACGAATCGCACTATTTTTTGGTCTAAATCGCATCTTTTTCTCAGCCAATGAGAAAGGGACAGTAAAACAAAACAACCAATCAGATTTCAAGGTTAGTTTAATGTAACCAAAAAAATTTTAGGAAAACGAAAGCCGTGTTGCGAATTTTGCAACTACAGGTCAAAACTTTGTTGTTGTCTTTTCTTTTTCAAGACAATTGACGAATTTAATTAATAATATTACAGTTTCTGAATAATGATAATGAGCTCCTTCAGGCTGAAGGTCTTCTTCACAAGAAGTTTCCAACATTCAACATCTATTTTGACGAATGTTTTGGCGTTCTTTCTTCAACATCTGCTCAAGATCCGTCTGATACCGAGTCCAGCAAAACATAAACAAACGAAAACCACACAACAACAAATTCATAGCCATCTCAAGAAGGAACATGTTTCCAGGTTCGCGGTAGTTTCAAACGAAGCAATACAAGAGCTCAACTCTGTCGCTGTGAATTAACATACGTAGTCTTTCGACAGATTTCGACCCGCTCCACAAAACAGTGAATGAACGCCATCTTGAAAAATATATCTTGAAACAAAATAACGGCGCCGCACGAACTTGACAAGGTTCCGAGCATAATAAAGTTCTGTGCCGAGGTCACAAAAAGAAGCAGAGATACCAACGAGCTTGAATCCCTTAAAATCATACAGAGTGCCATTGAACAGTAATTAAAAGAGAAAACCATCCACAGCTGGGCATCGTGCAGTCGAGGGAGTTTCACAACTCAACAGAAATTAATTATCCATCGCAGAATTACACCGGCTGCACCCTCAAATTCCTTCTCTAAAGACAACAAGAAGTCTCAGCCTCAACCGCAGAAGAAAGGCAGGTCTTCCATCATTGATTCAGGCGACGAAAATCGAACTTTGATGCATGAAAGAGTCACTACTTTCGTTCTCACTTCAGAACTTGTTTGTTTGTTATGCTTGAATGAGTTTTCGTCACATGACAACGTTTTGCATACTAAATGCTGTCAAATCGCTTCCGGTTGCGCTATTTCTAACAAACCCGGCTCGGCTTGGAACAATAAATCAAAATCTAAATTTCAGGCCATAAAATTGTGCGATTTCAAAATGGATTTAATAAAGTGGTAATTGAACTTCGGGTCGTGCAATTTTGGTCTCAAATCATACTTGTGATTTCAAATCGAACTCGCGCTGCGCGCTCGTTCGATTTGGAAATCACGCGTATGATTTCAGACCAAATTGCACTCCACTCAGTTCAATTACCATTATAAATTGCACCAATTTGAGCCAATCAGATTACAGGGACCACCAGTGATTTCAAAATGGATTTAATAAAAAATGATAGGCGTACGATTTGGGGGGAAGAGTGGGTGAACTTACGAAAATAACGTAATTTTGCGGGTAAAACGCTCGTGATTCAGGCAACGCCTAAACTCCTAAAAAAAGTATCTATTTTTATGAATCTCAGTGTAAGTAGACGCCAGATGGAGAGTCTGTAGGCTGTCAAGTGATTTCTTCAGAGAGTTGGTACCTTTAGTAGTACCGTGTAAAGTGTACCATTTGTGTCTGCTGCTGATCTGAAGTATCGCTGGCGCAATGAAGACGCGGCCTTTCCTTTTAGGTTTCAAGGCTTGCAAGTTACTTTCTGTGACATTTGTCTTGCAAAAAAAGGATTTATACTGAATTGATTAAGCGACGTGGGTTTTCTATTAGATACAAGTTGGTTAAATTTGCATCGACCCCACGATAACGATATTATTTCCTTTCCAAATTTTCTAGCAACAAAACAAGGACACAAATCAAAGTGAACGAAGACTAAGACTTCTGTTTTTGTAGGAGCTCTGAAAAGAATCGTTTGGAATGCCTTAACAATGGGGTGTGTTTTAATTTCTTTCTTGAATTTGTATTTGGAGGTGTTTCTCTATTCAGGGCATCTGACAGGATGCGGTGGTGCGGATCCGCATAATTCGCCTACTTCCGCATCCTCCGCATTCTTGGGGCATTTTTTCCGCATAAAAAACTAGAAAATTGCTACATTTAAGCAAGAGAAGCAACTGATTACCATCATCAGAAGCAAAAATATCGAAGAGATTGATCATTTTGACGAAGTTACTCACCAAAAACAACGATGAAAACACGTATTTTCGTTCGTAAACAATTTTAAGCTTCCAGGCGTTCCATGCGTCTTCTGGTGATGGACCTGGGTTCTAGTTTTGAGACTACCGGTGTCCAGTTTTTCTCGTCCGATTTAATGCCTGGTTACTAAGCTTCGGACAAACACAACAACGAAAACTATGGAAAAATTGCGCTGAACGAAGACATACCTGTCCACGAATGGCAGCAAAAGGTCAAACGTGTCATAAAGGACTAAAAGGACTAAAATTCTCGGTAAGACGTTAACGTGTATTTTATACGTTTGAAAAAGCCAAAGGAGCAACTTTATTAAAGTTTAGAAATTTCCGCATAATCTGGCGTCTTTTCCGCATAATCGTCACTTTCTTCC
>JAHPZR010046447.1:0-11627 GCA_019787425.1 Platygyra sinensis
TTACATAAGTGGACTCTCACGCAGTATGCATTACCTGGGGAAAATCTTTCCAACCACTGTTATGCACTGGTTTTTTCTAGTGGTGAAACTGGAAACAACCATTTTAGTTTTCTGCGAGGACTCTAAGAAGCAAACGTGAACTCACTCGAGAAACGCAAGAACAGACAGCCGAGATTTTATTCAAAAAGGACAAGCAGCTTCGGATTGGCGCCAAAGCTTGACTAAGAGAGGGTTTTTAGTATTTTTTTACAAATTAGTAACAAGAACTTTGTCATGAATTAGCACCGGATTGAACACAGTCCTACAATGCTAAAAATTCTTCGGCTTACAAAATTTGTTAGGTTTGATAAAGGTCACACAAAAGCAAAACCCCAGCCACCGCAAAGTATTTCGTTTTCATTATCAACCGACAAACCGCAGACAACAAAAACACTAAACCAAATCGCACAGCTACCGTCGGGTTTGAGGCATCAACCCGCACAACCGGACACCCACGCGAAGTTGAGATTTAATGTCAACCGCATTAATCCCGCATAAAGAAAAAACATCAACAACCACACACCAGCGGAACTCCCCAATGTCTCCCTCCTTGTATGGTTGGGGTTAAAAAACAAAAGCCAAAGCAAGGGAAAATTATAGAGGGTTTGTATTGAAGTTTTGACACTTTGCAAGGCTTTTTTCCCTTTGTGAACAATTTTCACTCAGCTGAAACTCTTAAACTGGCGGATAGCTTTTATTTCGAATATCATTCAGTAGAAATCAAGTTTTTGGAAAATAGTTTTGAGATTTGTTCCCTCCATCATATAGAAAAACTGCGCCCAGTGTCAGTCTCACGTTTCTGCAGTTCGGCTAATGGAATAAGGAAGCAACCATCGTAAGATTTCTTCTGCAGAGACTTCTTTAAAAAAAAAAAAGAAACGGTGCGAGTTGCTGATGTGTTAATATGTTAGTTTAATGTTAAACCACATCGTGCTTGCCGGAGACGCAATCCAAGCGTTTGCGTTTTGCGCCAATGTGTGCCAAATGTAGCCAAATTATGCTAAATGAACAGCTGCTTTGTGTTTGTTTTTTGGATACCTGTTCGAAACAACAAAAATCCTGAGGTTGTTTAGAGAGAGCCAAGAAACTAAAATCAACCAATAGATTGCTATAAATTTTCCGGTCCTAGTACTGGGGGTGGGGGTCCTCCTTGGGTACATTGGACCCGGGCGCTGTCTCCCCGACTATCCCCGCAACGATAACCTATTATAATTGATCTTTTGGAAGTTTGATGGCCTTACGAGTCTTCCAAAGAACTTGGCTTGTCCCACCAGGAGATATAAAGGTAAGAGAGTTAATCCCGCGCCATCCAAGGTCAATGGATGCTCTTTAGGGCATTGTACCCCGGTTTAAGTATTGGCCACGGAATATTGACTTGCGTGTTGCGTTTGCGGTGGAATATTTTTCGCGGAGGATAAAAATTATTAGAGAAGAATTAACAATATCAACTATAAATCCCTGTTTTTGAAAATTGTGAAAGTTTACTGTAATTGTTTTACTACTCCTTATAAAAACGTGTGTTTGGGCTATGCCTTGGCTGACAAATTGTGCGCATCCGGTCACTGCCCAAAACCTCGTTTCCTGGGACTCTCATCTTGTACCACCCCCTTGGGGCAATGAGTCGAAGCGGAGAGGGGCTAAGATGAGAGACGCCCTGGGGAACGAGGGTGTTTGGGCAATGAACCCGGAATCGGCCACATTGTCCAGGCCGTCAAAAGCTAGGCAACACCACGTTTTTTATAAGGTGATTAACAGATACGTACTTTACAATAAAACAGGGATATGTAATAGTGATATTGTTTGTGTTAATTCTCTCTATATATTTTTTTTTTACTTCTCCGGAAAGGTATCCACGGCAAACACGCAAGTAATTCCGTGGCGAAGTATTAAAAACTGGGTACAATGTCCCCCTAAAAGAGCGATCCATTGACCTTGGATGGGGGGGATTCAACTCGTCTTACCTTTTGCATCTCCTGGTGAAAGCCAGTTCTTTGAGACTCGAAAGCCATCACAACGTTCCCAAAAAATATCATTCTATAGGTGTTGATCGTGCGGGAATCAGGTCGGGACAGCGCCCGGTCCAATACCCAGAGAAGTACTACTAGACCGGAATATTAGCAATCGGATTGTGTTGATTTTGAGTTCTTTGGCTTCCTCCTCTAACCTAAGGATTTCGTGTATACAGGATCAAACAACACAATGCATCTGTTCCATTGAAGCATATTTGGCTACTTTTGGCACACAGTGCGCGAGACGCAAACGCTGGATGCGTCTCAGGCAGCACGATGTGGTTTACATTAACTAAATATTAAACATCAGCAACTCGCACGTTTTAAAGAAGTCTGCAGAAGAATCTACGATGGTTTTGCTCTTATCTCATAGCCGACTGCAGAAACGTGAGAGGACTGGGCGAGTTTCCTATATTGATTGGATGGAAAATCTAAACATTTCAACTGAAATTCTACTGAATGATGAAGCTATCCAGCAAGTTTAAGAGTTTTCAGCGGAAAATTGTTCAAATGGGAGCCTTGCAAAGTTGCAAAATTCCATACAAACCCTTATAATTTTGTGGCTTGTCTACCCAATCCATACAAGAGGGAGACATGGGGATTTGCGGTGTTGCGGTGTTGATGGTTTTTTTAATGCGGTGATGCGGTGAATAAAATCTCAACTTGCGGTGTTGCGGTGTTGCGGTGATCTCAAACCCTACGGTGTGCGATGTTTGATGTTTGTTTGTGTTGCGGTTTTCGGTGAAATGAAACTACTTGCGGTGCTGGGGTTTCTTGTTGACCTTTTCCAAACCTAAATTTAGCCTAAATTTAGCATGTAGACTTTGTTAATCCGTGGCTAATTCATGACAAACTTGTTACTACTATTTGTAAAAAAATACTAACACTCTCTAGTCAAGCTTTGGCCGCCAATCCGAAGCTTGTTTTCCTTTTGAAAAATCTCGGCTTCTGTTCTGCTTTCGAGATACGTTTGCTCTTAGAGTCCTCGCATATCAAGACAAATGGTTGGTTCCAGTTTCACACTAGAAAAACAGTTGCAAAGTGGTGTTTTGATATATTTTTCCAGAATGCCCTTCGTGAGAGTATTATGTAAAGAATATTTAACAATTATCCTGCGAAATCGCGCGGAATATCGTCTGATACTAGCCGACGAGGCTGTAGGTCGAGTCGGCTAAAATCAACGATATTCCGCGAGATTGAGCAGGATAATTGTTTTATTATTAACAAATTGATTTCCAAGCTCGTAACATTTTTTAACCTTTCTGTCGACATTTTTCTCACTTCACTTTTTCTTCCCACGTACCTACGGATGACAGATATCGAGAGCATCATGACCATATTTGGATAGTGTTACAATTTGTTGAATAATAACATGTGATAGACTGAGTTAAACAGAATGTGTTTGGTTTAGTTAACTTAGTTTTTTCTTTGGATCACCTTATGATATTGGCTCATAGTCGGAGTTTTTTTAGCCAATTTTAAAAGCTAGAAATGCAATAGTCGGCGCTGAGATTTTACTAATACTTGTTGTTCAATATTGACTCGTACGTAGTAACTGAAACGCGATCTTTTCCACCTCAGCGCACAAACGTGGCTTCATTCCTCAGCAATTTTAAAGAAACGTTTCATAGCCAAGAACAACTCGAACTTCTGATTATTACCCCAGGCTATCATAAACAATAAACAAACTGCGCTACAGAATATCACAGTATGTTATTTGTAGATTACACCGTATTATCATAAATTACTATTTTGCAGGCACGTATCAGAGGCTGGGGGAGGGTGTTTTAGTGTGCGCAGTGAGTTATGGGATTTGAGTTTGAAATTCGTGGCCTTCACCGTGTTAGGTTGCTTTTCTCTCTTTTTATTTTATTGTGTTTATTGATGTTATAGTTTAGGCACTAGCATACCCTAAAACCCCAACTGCCTCGGTCGGGGGTACACGTTCCCCGTGTTTTTTCCACCTGCTGGTTTTTTGGGTTTTCGTGTCCGGCTTTGGTGCTTCTGTTCTTTCGTTTATAGATAATACTTGATATCTGTACATATCTGCATATATGTTAGATAAACGGCACGGTGGCTTGGCTGGCTCACGCGCCCATATATGAACATTGTTGTCTTGTGTGTACCGGTTGAGTAGTGGATGCAAATATTAGGTAAATATGCACAAGGGAACAACAGAATCTGCACTCCTTTACATACCTGAGCAGTTTGATGATAGTGAGAGGGGCAGACGGCCAACGATCCGTTCGATCTGTACGGATCGTAAAGTGCCCTTACGCTCCGTTAGAGCATAGTTCACGGATGGTATATTGCATGTCATTACGTCAAACGTCGTTTGATGATAGTGAGGAGGGCAGACGGCTAACGATCAGTGCTTTTAGTTCCGTAGAGTGGAGTTTACGGATCGTATTTTGCAGCTTAGAAAAGTCATGTATTTTATTAAAGTGATTCGACGGTTCGTTAAGTGATACTACGCTATGGAAAGAAGATGATCAGTCAGAGAAACTAGTCGTTCGCCGGGATCATTCGATTATATTCGTACAGATCGTTTCGCACTGGAACGAGGTTGAGAAGCTCTTGGCGTTTGTCACGTGATCTTCCTCATAAAGCATGTGACTTTTAGAGTACGAGTACTGAGCTAGCAAACACAAACCATATTTCTAGCTTTTGGCTCACTTTATTGCAGAACGACGGAAAGATGACTTCTGGCAAGATGTTGCCTCCTTTCCTCTGTTGAGTAAAATCGCAAGATCTTTGAAGTGTGTGTGTGGTCTGTGTTGTAAAGGAAATAAATGATAAACTCTAGGAATTTAAGTCCTATTCAGTCTTACAGTCTATGGATTGAATAAGACTACGGCTTAAAGCCCAAGTTAAATACATGTAGGCGAATAGGTTCCCGGCGAGGACCGAGAAAAATTTCGTCAAGCCAGCCCCGATCGCTTCGCTCTTCGAATTCTTCTGTTTCGCGCTCCCCGAAACTTTTTTCCGTGCTGACGGGAGCCTGTTTCCAGGTTAAGGTTACACTCTTTTCATTTCATAAGAATATCCAGGCTGAAATTTGCCAAATTTTAAGAAGAGTTGTTACAATTATTTCCTGGAGTTCATCGCCTTCCGTCAAGGTGATGGGCTCCCCAGGTGAGATGGTCCCAGGCAAGCGTCCCCAGTGTCCATTCGGAGCTTTTTATCGAACGAAAGGCGCAAATTTATGAGGCACAAGCACTCATCAAAATACGAAGAGATAAATCCACAAACTCCTTCGGCCCTGAGATCTGGTTGTGACTTCAGGGGAATATTCCCCAGTCCAGTAAAAGCGACCATTGATGGTAAAAATATTGCAAGAGAAGATGTTACAAATTTGTGCGGTTTGCACTGCAAGATAACAGCCAGCAAACTTGTAAGGAGATTTTCCTTCTTGGTCAATTGACAGTGCTCCAAGGTTGGCCAATTTGAATATTCCCCTGTCAAGGCCACGCTCAACTTCATAGCAGCTCTGAGCCCAAAGCGATGGTATGTCAACACACTGAAAAACTTTGATAAATTCTTGGTGTTTTCCTGAATTGATCCTGTCGTGAACTTTTTTTGTACAAGAGCGTGCGAAATCCCAGAAACTCTCTACCTCTTCAATGGAGAAACCATTTACCACATTGCAAATGAATCCTTAGAGGCATATAATCCGAATTCTCACTTTCAATCTTTGGCTGACATTCTTTTCGAATATTTATGGTGTAAGTACTGTTAATTGAGAGTGGGCTCTGAATCTTGGAATCACTGGCAGAATTGTGCTGTAGAATTTTTGCCATGGCTAAATGGGTTGCAGCAGTTATTGCGCCGTGAACCGTGCATTTATTACTCTTACTGCAATTTATGACAGCCTTTGTCTCTTCTCTTGACAAGTTTCGAGGCACAGCGCACGTTGTCCGCGCCACTAAAGGACTTTGAGTGGCCGGAGGGAATGTCGACAAGTACAAATTATCCAGCTGTGGTTTGCTAAACATCTTAACTCTTAGCTTGCGGATGGTCAAGAGCACTACGATCATAAACCTTAGAAACACATTAGGCCTTGTAGAATTCTTTATTGCCTCCTCTAGCGGGCATCGAAACGGCAAACTTTTAACGTCGATGGCCTCACCTTTGTACAGTACACCTAGATATTCTATCAGTTTCTTTTTAAATTCAAATACCGAAAGAGCATCAGCAATAACGTGGTGGAAAGTAAACAGCAGCGTGTTTTTGTAAAGGTGTTCCTCTCTGCTAGACTCACATGTCTCCGTCAGTAAAGCTACACGCCAGAGAGGGCCCCGAAGAGTGTTAAAGGAGAGCCGTTGATTTGCTTCTCAAACGCGTACAGCCAGTCACCTGAATGCAAGTCGTTGATGCTTCGAAAGTCCAAAAATTGTGGGTTTTCCATTTCATCAAAGCATGGCTGCTTGAACTCGTCAACCGTAACACGCATTCGGAGCAAAGGGAATCGCTGTAATAACATGAATAGAGCTTTCTTTACATGATTTGGATCAAGCTTTACGTTGGAATTGAGTAAGAGAACTGTGCTAATGTGACAAACGTTGGTGTCTGTTGCCATTGTTAGGAAGTACCGCTCGAGGAACCCAAGGCGACGTGAAAGCTTTCCTGTGGCAGTCCAACCGATATCTTTGTTCCGTATGCATCAGAGAATAAAAAATAAAATACACGATGACAGCAACCACAGCTGAACCTATGAAAAATGACAGTGGCGAGAAAAGATTTACCAACATCATCAAGTTTCGACGGTATAACTTCGCTACTTGCAGACGGCACCTTCGCAGCGGAATTTGCGATTATCTTCCACTATGATAATGGTACATCCTTGCAACACCTAGCAACGAGCTAACAACGGATTTTTGTATTATTATACATTTGAAACTCAATATCTTTTTTCTGAATGGTTTGAAAGCGCACAGTGAATTTTCGAAATCAGCGCCTGTGAAGTCATGTATATACCCAGGTTCTGTCCTGGTGCACCGGTTCACAAGGGAATAACCATTGTTCTTTCTTTGTTTAGGAGTCATTGGTTAGCTGCTGTGTATTGTTTGGTCCTTTGTAGCGGCTCTTGTCAACCGGTACACGAGGACAGAACCGTATACCCATGTAATCGCAATGACGTTGTCATAGAGAAAAGCAAAAAGCAAAGCGCCAAATTGGGATTAATTAGCCATGTGATTTACATTTGCGCAGTTTAATAATTTGACAATTATTTAGGAAGTCATTCACCATAACAAGTGATAATTCTGTAATTCCTCGCTGTAAGATTACGCACAAGAAACACCGATGTATGTAACGAAAGGGTTCAAAATTATCACTTCAGTTGAATCGTCACTCATAGCGAAAGTTTCTGATTAATCATCGCATTTTTCCCGTAAAATTTGCGTAAAATCATGCAAGATAAACGCATAGGACTGAAGGCAGCAACGGAAGGCAACGTCATTTTCCCGAATGACGTCTTTGGCCTGGTGATAACTTCCCTCTATTGGATTAAAATCAGGGTATCTGAAAAAGGAGCTTCTGCACCATATAGCCATATAGCAAAGATATCAGTGACGTCACCTATTGCTATTAATATGCCAACCAGAGAACTATTGGCTGGAGAAACAAAGAGTTCTTTTGTTTAGCGTTTTCAACATTTAAACAACAAAAACAATGTTTGTAAACAAATATCTTCGCTATATAATTTCTTCCACTTCAGCAACATGATGAACTGCAACGCTTTTCTATTTAGCACTAAAATAAGATATTCGTGGCGCTCCTGGAATTTACTCCAAGCTATATTTATTGAAAAAAAAATGGAGCGATTATTTGTTTAGTAGTTATCCGATGTACGTTTTCGTATTTCGAGCACGTTGGAAATTCGCTAGATGAATCAACCTCGAATTGCATTAGAATGACACCAGAAAACTGATGCAAATAGGGTTTTCCGATTTAGCGGAAGTTTCACAATAGGTCGAACTACCGCGAACTTCCGCTTAATCGGAAAACCCTATTTGCCTTTCTGCTTTTCTATGACAACCTTATTGGAGTTATGTAAACTGTAATGCAAGGACCACTTGTACAAACAGCAGCGGAGTGAAGCCGGATCTTGGTTAGATCAGGATGAGCAGTGAACAGTCCAACTTCGTTCCCAGGGTTTCTCATCTTACCGCCCCTGAGGCCTCAGGGGGCGGTAAGATGAGAGACCCTGGGAACGAGGTTGGTGTATAAAACCATTGAAAGGCTGACCGGACGGCTAAAAATGTTAAATTTAGTGCCCAACATTTTAACCACACACACCCCGCAATTCCTCGATTCGCTCCGACGAAGGGCTAACGCTCGAAACGTCAGCTTCCTAATCTCTTTACGGTGGCTAATTCACATTGCAACCCAGTTGATAAAACCAAATTACCTTGTAATACTCTCACCGACGCAGAACCACAGTTTGTTTAGAAACTTACCCCCTGTATTCTTCAGTGGTTGACGTCTGTTGACCTTCTGTTGTCAGATGGCTGAGATGAGACTTCGCAGAAAAGAAGAAAGAGAACAGAAAGCCGCCCTTGAATGCCGTCGCTTCAAGATTGCCAGCCTGTCTAACATTTTACAAACGGATTTCGTAGTAAAGTGGAGAAAGTTACTAGATGTAAACTCATCATTGGCGTGCATCGTTCTTTACACTTGTGCGAATGTTTGTCGCCGCGAGATCATTCGGCTGTTTATGTGTGTGTGCGTGTTTCGTAATGGTGGGTGTTGGTATTCGATCGAGCGTCTTCCTCTACATTTATACTAATGTTTGTGGGCGCCCTTGTTTAGAGCGAGAAATAATCACACTGTTTTTCCTCTCTTTATTTGAGTTGGACGCTTAGTTGTTTAGGTGTTTCGTGTTCCCCAAATACAAAAGTTTGTTAACAACACTTCCTTAGCACGTAGACTCATCATAAGCGTGCGTGCGTGTTTCGTAGTGGTGTTGGTGTGCGATCGAGCGTCCTCCACACTTATACTTATGTTTGTGGGCGCCTTTTTTAGAAGGAGGAGTATTCACACACCTTTTTTCGGCTGTTTATTTGTGTTAGCATTAGCGTGCATGGTAGCTTCACGGCTGTGACGGTTGGTCACGAGCCATCTCGGATCGTCGCGGTCCGCGCCAACTTGGATTGTCACGATCCGCCAACTTTTTCAGGAGTAGGTGTACACTGCCTGAGGTTCGCGACATGACTTCCGGTGTGACGGTGGAGACCGTCGGTGACGATTCGTGACGGGTCGTAGCTTCCCGGCGAGCCTTCACGATCCGTCGCGAAGCGTCAACCATTCTGCGACCCGCTACGGATCGGGTGTATTGGACGTAAGTGACCTTGGGTAAAAATAGCAAACAAACTGCGGTTATAAACATAACGAGACAACGCGTGTTGTAAAAACTTTCATTTATGAACTTGACGTTTTCGTATGCTCCAACATACATCTTCAGAAGTAACGGTTACCTAAACTACAATTAAATTTAAACGCGAAGACTAATACCAAATAAGGAAAGTAATGACAATGAAAAAGTAAATGAAAATAAACAGACCTAGTTAAGTCTGTTGGAAAAATATAAATGGCTGGTAGAGAAGAAGTTTCTCACTGCCAATACTTTCATTAAGCGCTGGTTTTAAATCACGAATCAGCAAGGCGGCCTTAATTTTACAATGTATATCAGACTGTCCAGTGGCTAAAATATCAAAGTGATCCCATTTAATCTTGTGGCCTGTTCGGGTCATGTGGTCAGCAATGGCAGAAGAATGGCTGTTACTCTTAAAATGTTCCGTTTTCCTGTCATGTAGTGAAGTTTTGTTTTTCCAATATAGTAATCATCGCAATCCCAGCAGCTAGCCTTATAAACTACTTTAGACCTAAGGGAGCGGCTGAGTCTGTCTTTATAGGGGAAAAAAGACTTAATACGGCGAGTGTTTCTGAAAATAATCTTAGGTGTAAAACAGTCATAGAACTTGTAAATACATGATTTGAGCTGTTGAGTGACAATTTTACTTTGAATACCTAGATAGGGCAAAACAATGAAAATTTCTTTTTCGGGCACTGTAATGATATCCTTAGGCTTGTTTTGGTGTTTATTGACTACATCGTTCATGTTATAAGAAATAATACCACGGGGTACCCATTGCGTGACAAATGTCTCTTGAGGTCATCTAAAGCAGACTGTAGCAGACAGGGTGATGAACAAATTCGCAGACAACGATAAGTAAGTGTGCGGATGAGGTTAATCTCGTATTTCCGAGGTGTGAAAGAATCCCATTGAGTGTAGAGACCAGTGAACGTCTTCTTTTGGTAGATGGAAGTGGAAAAAGAGTTGTTGAGATCGCGTTTGATGAGAACATCAAGAAAAGGAATCTCTTGGTCCTGTTCAAATTCAATGGTGAATTGAATGTTCTTGTTTTGTCTCGTTAGGTTCATAAGTGACCTCAGTTTTAGGGTACTGAGCCGAAAAAATATCACGGGAGATAATTTGTTGTTTTATAAGAATTGGTGTACCTTCAGGATGAAAAATTTCAAGTCAAGCCCACAAAACAAGATCTTAGTTTCTCTTAAGGGCTCTTTTCAAAATTTCCTGGTAGTATGGTGGCCCCGTCCTTTATATATGGGAGTTCCCGCCCCCCCTCCCGGGGCGCTCGTCCTCTCGTGCAGGAACATGAACAGGACTTAAGGACGGTGCCTACTAAATACAAAGGTTTTTGCGCCAAGTTAGGACCACGCGGAAAAGGTAGATATTTGCAAGGGCTATTGGAATCCACAAAGAAAAATAGGGGTAGCCACGCAATTTTTCGAGATAATTAGCCTTGAATCTCAACAAAAATGCTGACATCAGCATTTTTCTGAAAAAAGCGGGAAACGATATTTGTTCACAGATTTCCTTAGAATTCGCCTTTACATACAGAAAGGCAAACACATTTAAAAAGATCTTTAAACTACATGGCAAATGGTAACATTTAAATCATTTTTGTTACGTTTTTAGTAACAAAATCGTTGCAAAATCGCTTTTGACGTCTCTGACAGCCTTCCTCTGGTTCAGCTAAAATACAGTCTTAATACCTTTTGCTCACGACCAGAAACTAATCACATGTTGAATAGGCTTGCCGCTTCCATTTCGCATCAAAAAATTCAGGGTAACCACACGTATTTTAAAGTTATTGATCTTTTTTGAAAACTTTTACGGTGCCCGTTACATTTTGTCCTGTCACCTCCCCAGTAAGTACGACATTTGCGTGTCTGCGCGCGCACTACGCCATCTGCAGGTACATGTTTGCAGTTGGATTTCAGTGTAATTTTCGAAAGATAACAGCTAGATTTTCAGCCGGAAGACGTTAACAGTTAGTGGTTAGCGATATGCTGCTATTCTGGTCTCCCTGGTTTAAGTACAGGTTCAATAAAATTGATTTGGTCACCGTAGAAAAATTTTGCTTTAATTTTAGTCGCGTGCTTGGTGGCGTAGTTGATTGCGTCAATGTCAACCCCAGCGCGCGCGCGCGCTTAAACCATGGCTTGCGTGATGCGCAGAGCGTGTGCGCACTAACAAAAGTAGGCACCGTC
>JAHPZR010046448.1:2500-15000 GCA_019787425.1 Platygyra sinensis
TGGCGAAGTGCACTGAGCCTGCAATACTAGACGAATACTGCTGACCGGAAGTACCAGCTACTCTTTGTTGTTGATTTTGAATTGCATTTAACAGCATTATAAACATGCACAGCCGCGCGTGCTTAGTAAATTAAAAATTGTTTCTACTTCTCCGCAAAAAGCTCTCATCTCTTCAGCTGTGATGCTTCACAAACTTTATGAACATATAAATTAAGATCACGCTGGGGGAGTATGGGGGCATGCCCACTACCCTGCCCCCAGGGAGTAGCTATAGTTTCGTAAATCGAAGCATGGAAAAAAATCAAGTATTTAGTGACTTATATGTTGTTTCATTGTCATGCGTTGGGATTATTCGGTAGCCTCGCAGCTCCTACAAACTCTAAATTTCATTGGCGAGGATAGAGCAGCAGCCCTTTTGCTTTAGGGCTAGGGTCCATTGTTTCCGTTGTTTGTTGTTTTATTAAACCTGAAGGGTGGTCACCAATCAGGTGAGACCTTGTAAGAGCTGCGAGGTGACCTGGGTTATTATTTGATAGGAGGTTCAAGAGGAGAGACTAGAGACTGTCAAACCAACCGCTTTTAATTACTAAAGATTCGCGCTATATTATAGCCAACTCGGCGCTACGCACCTGGTTGGCTATCTATCATCTCATATCCAACGCGCGCTCATGGAATAAAAAAATTGAATGGCTTGGTGCAAGACAGTCGTAAGTGACTTTTTCGGGTAAATTTTTTTTTCCTTCAAAAGTGCCTGAATTTTTGTATGTGCTTTTCAGTTAAGTAGTAAAACATTCCCTTGTATTTTTTTCGGCTGGTTTGCACTTTGCTTCTTGGAAAAACGAAGTCAAAATATCGAAGCGTGCACAATGAACGCATTACAAAGCGGAACAAAAGCATTTCAGCCAAAAAAAAGATACAGGAGAATGTTTTTCTACTAAATTGAAAAGCACATGCAAAAATTCAGGCACTTTTGAAGGAAAAAAAAATTTACCCGAAAAAGTCACTTACGACTATCTTGCACCAAGCCATTCAATTATACCATCCTGTGATATTGCATACCAAAAACAACAGCTATAAATATTAAAACTTCACATACTTTCCACTGTTAGTGTTGTTGTAGAAACTCTTGGATTTCCACTGTTTTGAGAATTTTCAGCCTCACAAGTGTATATACCTTGATGTATATTTTTCTTAACATTTAAAAGTTCAAGACGTCTTCCTAGATACGTGGCAGGGATGTTAAAGTACTCTCCTGTGAAAATTATTTGCCCATTTTTCTTCCAAGTTATAATCGGTGGTGGCCTGCAAGTAATCATATAAATATTTGTTATTTGTTGGAATTCTAGGTCTATCAGGGCTTCTGATAGGTCACAGAAAAAAGTAAAATTTCGCGGGATGTTTAGAGACAAATTCACGGAAAAAAAGGCCAATTTTTTTAGGGCAAATGTTGCTACGAAACGATCGGTAAAAATCGACCAATTTCCTAGAATTTTCTGGACAAATTTCGTTGGAAAGTGACCCGTTTTGCACTGGTTTGGCGAACTCTTTTTAACTCAACAAGAAGGCAATTTTGCAGTAACAACAGCAACAGAAACACACACCACTTATAGGCGTTGCCGTTGTAAAACCGGCGATTTCGCAGGAAACTTTGATCAACTCGTTTGAACTAGTTATCGCATTTAAAAGTGCCTCCATTTGTTTGACCACAGGGTTCTTTTTAACAGGTATCGTCATTTGCTTTTTAACAACAAATGACAAAGCTTTTTACATCGTGGCCACAGTGAGTGCCCAATTGTTCGCAACATTAATCTGAGAAGGCCTGGTAGTCTTGGGACATATTGTTTATTCGATGCAGTGACAAAGTTTCATAATGAATTTGCAAGTTTACGGCAAGTAAAAATTCCCAACAGCCGAGATAAGTTTCAAATATGTTGTACCGCGGTATTTTGCGTGTTTTTGTGAATTTAGCGGGATTTCTTCGCGGCTCCGTGCATGACCGCTCAAAATATCACAAGCCCTGAATAAACTCTCTGGACAAGCATGAATGTGACATCAATATGTACTTTGAAATCTGCCACCATACTGTGAAAAGAATCTTAATACTTTGAACTGTCTAGCCAGGAGAGAGATCGTCCTGCTATTAGTAAGGAAACTAATTTTTCAGAACTGCAAGGAGAGATCATGTTTGCTTTAACTAGAGTTTTACTTGCCTTCCATTTGCAAAACAATAAAGAATCTTGTCTCTGCCTTCAACAGCGGTTTCAGCAGATGCTGGAGTTACTATCCAAGAAGGGGATCTTTTCGTCCCAGGATCAACCATCCCTTAATAAAATGATATGAAATTCATTGCACCATACAACAACATTTTAAAGCACTAAGTTAATATCACTAATTGAACCCCTTTTACATGTCAATTGTGCAACAACATTGCACCACCAAAACTCTCGTATAAACTGGGTGGCTGTAGATTGGGATGGTGCCAAATTATAACTCTAACATTAAAAACACCCAGGCAACAGCCAGTTTACACATAAGCACAAGTGGCCCATTAGGCTGGCTGGAACTTGACTCTAATTTCCGTAGCATACCCTGTCCCCGGGTGAGATGCCAGTATCCATTTATACACCTGGGTGGAGAGAGGTGCTGTGAAAGTAAAGTATTCAACTTACCAGCCCGATGCTATTGTTACCTGACAAATTCGTGTAAAAAATTTAAAATAGTCGCACAACTTGTCATTAAGTGCCAGCTGCTGGCACAATTCAATGGCTGAGAAAAGGGTGAGTACCAGCTGGATTTTGGCTGGCAGGCAACAAATGGTATTTAGGTTACGCACGCACCTAAGATCATCCAATATCGAGCCTTAGTGTCTCTAAAATTGAAAACTTGTGAATAAATTCCTGACTATCTTGGGTATTCCTATAAATGAAACACAAAGACCTCTGTCAAAGCTTTAACCTGGACACTTGTTCCAGAGTTCAGCTCATAGGTCATTGCAGAAACGCGAGAGGACTGGGAAAGAGTATGGCTGTTTTTCGTTTATTTGAAAAACTAAGATATTCAAATGAAAAATCAACTAAACTTGAGAGACTTCACCAAGAACAGAAGTGTTTAGAGGAGGAAAATGGCAAAATGGTAGCTCTTCAAATATCACCTAAAATAGAGAGTTTGTATGGATTGGGTAGACAAGCCACAAAATTATAAGGGTTGGTATGGAATTTTGCAACTTTTGCAAGGTTCCCATTTAACAATTTTCCGTTGGAAACTATTAAACTTGGCTAGGTAGCTTTTCATTCAGCAGAAGCTCAGTTGAAATATCTAGATTTTCCATGAAAACAATATAAGAAACTCGTCCCAGTCCTCTCACGTTTCTGCAATGGGCTATTGCGTATCCCACAGCACACAACGGTAATACAATACAAAATGTAATAGAGCAAGTCGTTACCTGGTCGACGTTTCTTTAGTGTTATTGGGCCCGATTTGTAAACAGTGTTTGCGCCAGTCATTGTACATCTAATGCCTTTTAAGTTTTCAATCGTAGTAATATCTTCATCCGTAACAAACATGATAAACAGTTCACCTGCAGGTAAGATGGCTCGACGAGAATTTCTCTTGAAGTGGGCATGTGATGTACCCTTCCAGGAGAAGGTAGCTCCATAGCTTTCCCCATGTGCAGGACATGGAATCCGGAGAGACTGGCCAAGATCAACGGTCAATGTCTGACCATCGCTACTATGAAAAGATCTAAGATCTGGCAATAAAAGAGGAATTAGTCTAGGGGCCTGTTTCTCAAAGCTCCCGGTAATTACCAGGCTCGTGTAAGCTGTTTTGTTTGCCATTAAGGTGGGAGTTTCAAAAGCTTTGAATATTACACAGTAAAGTTATCAACTGAAGAAACAAAATAAGCTTTATTAGAGATCAAAACAAACCCTACTTTTCTCGAAACTTTGACATCAAAATATGATTTCGGGCCTGTTAAGTGACCGGGGCTTTCGAGAAACGGGCCCCAGGACTGTCTTTTAAATTCACCAGGTCCAAAAAGGAAGATAACGTGAATTCATGTGAATATACAAAGTTGATATATTTGAAATGCAGAGAATGATATCAAGATATGATTGATCATCGCAGTTGTGCATCAACAACTTAAGCAGTTGTGAAATTAAAGCCCGGAAAAAATTAAAGCCTGAACGGGATTAGAACCCCTGACCTTTGCGATACCGATGCAGTGCTCTATCAACTGAGCTATCAAGCCAACTGGGAGCTGGGGCTTGTTTCTCGAAAGACCCGGTAACTTAACGGGCCCGGAATCAGACTTTGAAATCAAAGCCTCGAGAAAAGTAGGGTGTGTTCTGACCTCTAATAAAGTCCATTTTGTTTCTTTAGCTAATAACTTCACTATACAATTTTCGAACCTTTTCAGAAACTCCCATCTGGAATGGAAAACAAAAAAGCTTAACGGGCCCGGTAATTATTGGGAGCTTCGGGAAACGGGTCCCTGGCCACTTAGAGTTCTTAATAATACCCGTAGAAGGTGAAGAGACATGTGAGTTATCCAGCATGTTTTCCACCCAAATGGAGGCCATTGTGTTTAATTTCTTGAAATCTTTTTAGCAACGCGCGCAGTTTTGACAATTGGGGTATATTTAACAATTAGGCCCGTGGCCGTTGAGGGCGAAGGGTCTAATTGTTTTAGTATCACCCAACTTGTCGGACAGAAAACGCAATAATAAAGTTAGCAAATGCAAGTTGAAAAAATATTTATCTGGGGAAAAAACGAAAAAAAACCCGGCGAATTTCACTACTCGATGACTATTACTATTAGTCCCCTTAAGTAGCGTAGCCAAGCAAAATGCAGGATTTGCATTAGTCCATTAAGGCGGCGAAATACGAGATACAAAAACCCTCAACTTGTCGCGCAACATTGTTTCGTTGCAAGTTTTTGTCGATGTTTCCCGTTTTTCACCTTGCGTGATCAACTTGTCGCGCAACAAAAAAATTTGTTGCGGGTTGAAAAAAGAGTTTGCGAAAAGTAGAGCGCGGGTCTACTTTGAGCAACAAATTTTGGCCTTGTTGCTCATTTTTCATCAAACTCACAACTCGTCGCGCAACAAATCTGCTCGTGCCCTAGCAAATCAACCAATCAGCGCGCCGCATTTCTTCAACCCGCAACAAATGTTTTTGTTGCCGGTCAAGTTGATCACTCAAGGTGAAAAACGGGAAACATCGACGAAAACTTGCAACGAAACAATGTTGCGCGACAAGTTGAGGGTTTTTGTATCTCGTATTTCGCCGCGCCTTTAGTTGGTTGATACTAATCTCGGATATGTGGTATATACTAATTAGATTTATTACATGGTGTACAGGATGAAAATTGATATAATCTTGCCAACTAGTAGCATTGTCTATATACAGCCGTACTAATTTACATTAGTATATACCACACAAGTGAATAGAACTTTTCGCTCGCTGATTGGCTAGCTCGGAGGTGATTAGCCAAGTACCATTCACCTCTGAGCGGCCGAAGAAAAACAAAATGGCTTTTGTCGGTATATTGTCACAAATAAAGTTACTCTTTTGGCCGCTAGTTATTCAGGTTGTGTGGTGTATACTAAAACAATTATTCACCTCAGTGTCGGTGAAAGTGGTGGATATTTACCTCCACTTCGGTGAATAATTGTTAACTGCAGCACTTGCGGATTTCTTCAATTATCAGTTAAGTAAAACACGACCAAACTTTGGTCACCAGGTTTTTAAAGTGCATATGACCCGAAAAATATGTCATTTAAAATATACACTCATTTAAAAGGCTTTTCAAAGTAGAGTAAAATGGCTTTTTTCTTTTTGCGCTCTCTTTTTTGTTCCAGAGATATTCAAGTTTTCCTATTATGCAAATTTGTCCACCAGATTTGGTCAAATTTTCCTATTATGCAAATTTGGTCACCGGTGCGATCGCACCGGTATCGCGGAGGTCACGGGTTCGAATCCCGTTGAAGGTTTGATTTTTTCAGGCTTCTTCTTTCTAAATGCTTAAATTGGAAAATTTACTGCGATGATCATTCTTCACTTTCATCTACAACCGCAGTACAAATATGAATTATTTCATATATACGTCAGGTTTTAACGTGTTGTTTCGAGCAACTGGCTCCATTTCCTGTGCCCTTGGAAGCAAAGCGCCCGAAATTGTAGGCGACGTGACAGGTGAAAAACGGCTGTTGATATTGTTACCAATGGAAATAAGGAAAGCTCTCCCTGAGAAAACTGTAATTTAGGACAAAACCCTGTCACCAAACTTCCATCGTGCCTTAGTCAACTAATAAGTAGAAGAATTCTGCTAAAGGGGTCGAGGTTTAATTTTAAAATAAGAAAATGCAAGCTCTTACATGTTACGAACACTTGAATCCTTCTGCTAAACGTTTCTTTCAAGGTGACTGTATCTTGCACAAAGCATTGGTAAGTTCCACTCTGCTCTGGATAAAGGAACTCTCCAGTTAGAGAACCACCCTGAAGTTTATATCTGCCTCCAGAAAAAATGAAGATGTCTGTTCCATTGTGTTGCCATCTCCATTTCAGATATTGGCCTGTGGCATCACAAGGTAGTTTAAAGCCAAAATTCAAGGATGGCCAATATTCCTTGCCTCCCTTCACCTCATCTCTGTTAAGTAAATTACCCTGTAGAAAATTGGTAATCTGTGGAGGGGGTCCGGCTTGTACTGAAAATACAAATGTACACAAACAAACTAAATGTGAAGTTTACAATCTATGCAGTTGTGCAATTTTGCTTCTTAAACAACTGCGAAGAAAGAAATAACAATAACACTAAAAATACAATTCAACCTCTTAAGGTCATTTCCAGTATTGCATTGCGCTTCCCTACTGCACATAATTTCATGCGTGATTACCGCGCGCGCATTAAACGATAGCGGCTTCTCTCTACAGCTGTACTTCGCCATAAAGGTAAATCATCATTTTCTCGAAAACGAATACGGTGACCTATCCTTTTTTCTGTTGTTTTGAATTGAGCAATAAATTTCTCCATGAAAACTAAATATAGGCCAATTCTCAGTGTAGAACAAGAAACAATCGTCGCCTGAAACGTGAATTTATTAAGCAACCGTGACTCTTATCATGGTGCTCTTCTAACGATTTAGTGGGCATAAACAAGGTGCTCTTGCTCCTAAACGAACACGGGGACCCTAATTTTTATTTGAAAAGTTAAGTTCCTATAATATAAACAATCAATGGACAAAGTTTGACAAAAATCTCAGTGTAGGTTCTATTTCGGTAGAATGACAAATAAACGCAGAAACCAAATTCATGTAATATGGAGGTGAATAAATTATTGATCCCAAACACCTGTTGAAATTACTCTTTCTTCAGTCCTTTGCACACACCATTTGTTTCAGCAACGGATTCAAAAAAGTGATTACGCAGTGATGCTAAATATGTTTTGCCTACAGTTTGTTGCAAATGAAGTATCATGTATGCATTTTGCATTGTTCTAACCGTGAATATAAGTGTCTGATACAATAAATGTTAAACATACTTACCATGAATAAATGTCGTAAGGCACGAAATCCAAAATAAGAAACCAATGTTGTGCATTGCAAATAAGCCCTTCAGTTGCCTATAAAGAAACAACATAAATTAACCCGAAGTCGGTTATTAAAACTTAATTTGTCACTCAGGCAGGGCTCCAGAAAAGTAGTGCCGTCTGGTTGTCCACTACAAGTAGATTCCCCCTTCAGGCAAATACCTTTTCACTCTCATTTCCCCAATAAGCAAGGAATCATGCAAGTCCTCTGTGAACTTCATCATTAAAAAAGCAAACTATGGCTTGCCTAGGGAAAACAAAACTTTACGGCTACTTGTACCAAGGGCAAGCTTGTAGGTAAAACTGCTGAAAGATCCTTTTTTTAAACAATTGCTCAATCGCCTGCTATTGCTCCACTTTTAGCACGAATTTGACATCACTTTCCTCCAAAGATCGTAGCATTTCCTCTGGAAATAGTTCGAAACAATCCCTTGATTGTTGAATGTGAAAGTGAGAAGACCCCAGTGCTGTTTGCCTGCAAACAGGCTCCCGGTGAACCCGAACGAAGTCCTGCCCCTCAAGAAAACGAAGAAAACAATAACGTCCTTACAGGACCTCCCTCCTCGAAGCATGCTCGATCCTCCCGCACTAATTTTGACCCTTCCCCTCCCCTCCTACTGCCTGCCAAACAGGCTATTATTGTATTTTCTGTAAGTATCTACTTTCGAGAAAAAAATATTAAATTGTCCGTGGACATGTTACTTCCTTGCATTCTATATTGTGACGGCGGACCGGGCTGTTTAATGAGAACTGCTTTTAAATACATTATTGGGCTTCTTATCAGGGAAATCATATTTAGCTTAATTTGTCCTCTAAGATTATTCTTCGGAGACGCCGCCGTTTACCCTCAAGAAAGCTATACATTTGTCTACAGACTCTATGTCTCTCAAGCTCGATGTATAGGTTTATTTAAGTCCTTTGTCTGTTCTGGCTCCATATTATACAAATATAGCTGTTAACGCCCTAGTAGATGGAGCTCGTCAGCCTTGGAAGGCAGTCCGTCTAGGAGAAGGGAAACTCTGATCTCAAACCAACTGGTTCTCCAGGTTAATGGTTGGACATAGGGCTAACAACCCTATTCCGAAAAAAAAAAAGCTATGTTAAGGAAACATCAATAGAGGAAATTGGCACTACTGGGCGTGATGGGCTTCCATAGTCCTAAACGCAGAACTCTTCAAGGCAGAGCCAGAGTTTGCAGCAGAAGTTCTTCAGCCACTCTTTGCAACAATATGGGAAGAGAAACAACTGCCTGACGACTGGATGGAGTATGTCATCGTGCAGATTCCGAAGAAAGGAGCCCTGAGGAACTGTAACAACTGGAAAGGGCTCTCCCTTCTGTCTGTCCCCAGCAAGATCCTCAGTAGCCAAGCGAGACTTTTCACTTGAACTAAACATCACATTCCAACTTCCATTACCGAAAGCGGACCGTAAACGGGCTAACCTGAGTGTTATTTAGGCCTAAATGTAGTCTATAGTCTGCAAATGTCAGACACCTCTCATAGAGTGAGCGATGATACGAAATTGTTGAGGATGAGCGTAGATCACCACTAAGCAAAAGAGCGTCACTACACTGCATGTAAGTGTTGTTTGAGCATTTTTACAAAACTAAAGCTTCTCATCATAAACAGCGAAGACAGCTCAGTTGGTGTTTTCTGTCCTTGTTTTACTTCTTAAGTATAAGTTTTGTCTTCACAATATAACGGCTTTCATCGAAGCATTGCCAGGTTGAGAATAACCCTTTTCTCGGTTAACTCTGATTTGCATTACAATAAAATCTAGCATGTATGCGAGGCAATTTGGGTTATTTTGTAGCGTTTTAGCCCGAAATTGCTTCGCACGCTGGATTACATTGTAATGCAAATGAGAAAAACTAACTGTGAAAAGGGCTATTTGTTTACTTCGTTGTGTGTTTTGTCGGAATCTAGCAAAACTTGTTATTTCCATACAGTTTTTGAACTACTGTTGTTAACAATGTCCTCCATGAGTCATATTTACTGCTGACAAATAGCTTGTTTAAATTGCCTTTGTCTGAGTCACAGAGGATATTTAATTTGGGTCAAATTTTGTCTCTGTTCTCTGATAAAGCATGCTGTTTCACCCAATCAGAGCGAGTGTTATAAGGAAACTTTACTATTATTAAGAAATAAAGAAGCCTGAGCCGTGTATTACACTGTGATAATACAACGACCGACATATGGGGGAGGCATCCATGAGAAAGTTCCGACTGAGACAAGCCCATTGTTAAATTATCTTTCAAAGGTATTAAGTGTGTTAACGATGACTATACTCAAGAAAAACGAAAAAAACTGACTGTGGTAAGTGCCTCGACTTGCGTGTTACCAGCTACGGTCCTAAAGATGTAATCGCGTCTATAACAAAATTCTCGATCGTGACAGGAGTATGATTTTTGATTTCGAAATTTGGTACAGATACGATTAATTAGTAATTGGACCTCGTGTTGTACAATTCAGGGAGTAAGTAGTGCTTTTAATTTCAAATCGGCCTCATCGCGCGATATTACTTCCTGAGTTGTACTCCACTTGTTTCAATTACTATTACATACTAAGACCTATGACTCCTTACAAGTCACAATTCACAACAACACGAATGATTAAATAAAAAATATATGCTGATTCAGTTTGAGTTCAGAAGACAAAATTGTACAAAAAAAAACAGAAACTCGAGCTTATCTGGCAGTGAAAGAACAGAGGCTTAACGTAGAGCCATGGCTTACCTTTCCACAGTACAGGCACCTCAGAATAACTGGGTACAAACATCCAAGCTTCGAGTCTTTGAAAACAGCTCCGATCTAGGGAAAAAAAAGGACTGGAAAGTCTGAAAACTGCTCGCTGAGTCAAGGGATGATCCCAGGTCATCTGAGTTTGCAGTAAGAACTGTAGTTGAAATATAAAGAGTTTGTATGGAAATTAAGATGACATTAAAGTAGTTCAATGTATGCATTGGTAATTTACCAAATAAAGACTCTTGAACATTCAATAGTGTCATTTTTTCTGATACTGGAGATTTTACAAGAGATATGAGAGAATTTTGATGGTATATCTTTACGGTGTTATAATAAAAGACAAGTTAGGAAACCTCGGCCAGTTTCACGACAAAACCGTACTCTTCGGAAAAGAGTCAAAGTAGCACACAAAAATAGAATTTACTCACAATATTTCTCGCTGATCTCACAATAGTTTCTCTCTCTACAGTCCAATGAAGTGGACATTCAGTTTTCAGCGCGTTAACTAGGCAAAAAGTTGAAATATGACCAACTAAATAACGGAAATTCATGCGTGGCCCTCCTAAGTTGATCAGTTTGCTGTCGCCACCGCTCGGCCGAGACTGGGACTGACTTGGTCATTTATCTCCTCACGGGTGGAGGGCACGAAATTTTCAATCTTGCAAACTCTACCAGATACAAGTCTGCCGGTCAGGAGAACTTTTTGAGTTGAGCGAGAAATATTGTGAGTTAGTGCTATTGGAGAAGGAATTTGAAGGTGCAGCCTGTCTAGTTCTGCCTCGTGTTCACACGGAAACGTCAGAAATGTGATGCAGCCGGTCCACACTATGCCAGAATAATTTGAAAACACAATTTTATTCGGCTTTGGTTAGGCCTACCATTCACACTAATCCGTCACGAAAACAGAGCTTTTGAAAACGCTCCTTAAACCGGAGGAAATTAAAAACGCCGGCTTTTTGTTTCGTGTGTATAGACGGAAAAAATGAACTTGAAAAAAAGAGCTTTCGAAAACGATGGCGTCACAAAACTCAAACTCTGAATACAACTGAAGTGAACAGCGATTAGAACATTTTCAAAGACCTCCGGCGTAGTGTTGATGGAAAACATCGATGCGTTTTCTGAGTAAAATCTTCGTTTCCAGATTCCTCTGGTGTTGTGAGGACTGGGTCTGAAAAGTCGTGCATTCAACCCGCTCGCTATAAATCATTTAAAGTAAAGAAGATTGAATCTAAAAAAATCCCTGACTTTGGATAATCTATCTGCATTACAATTATCTAAAATCTGAGGTTTGTGAACCAGTCATGACAAAAGTTACACGATACAACGATTGAAGATATTTGTCCAGGGATCTGTCCACGCCTTAATAAAGCCGGAATTTATGAACCACTCATCGCGGCAGGTAATCGAGCTTATTCATCTTGTAAATAAATAAAAAAAAAACCAGGGCACAAAGCTTTAAGCTCCTTGGTGACGCGTGGTTAAATAAAGTATTATTATTATTATTATTATTATTATTATTATTATTATTATTATTATTGATCCATGAGCAACTTCTCCTAAACTTGTAACAAACAACGCGCAACAAAGATGTACAATTACGAGCATGCGCATAAATGCCTTTTCCACTCCAAAGGAAGCTTTGCCATTTCACCACGGCAATGAACAACCTCGTTCCTAGGGACTCTCATCTTACCACCCCCTGGGCATGAGACGAGCGAGAGGGCGGTAAGATGAGAGACCCTGGGAACGAGGTTGGGCAATGAACCGGATCGCGCACATTGTCAGCCTAAGCATAGCAACACACGTTTTTATAAGGAGTAACAATACGTAACTTTACAATTAAAACAGGGATATTATAGTGATATTGTTATTCTCTCTATATATTTTTTACTCTCCGCGAAAATATCCACGCAACACGCAAGTAATATCCGTGCAATATTAAACTGGGTACAATGTCTAAAGAGCGATTACCTTGGATGGGGGATTCACTCTCTTACCTTTATAATCTCCTGGTGAAAGCCAGTTCTTTGAGACTCGTAAGCCATCAAACTTCCAAAAGATCATTATATAGGTTATCGTGCGGGATCAGTGGGGACAGCGCCCGGTTCAATATCCAGAGAAGTACTAGACCGGAAATATAGCAATCTGATTGGTTGATTTTAGTTCTTG
>JAHPZR010046448.1:20000-30786 GCA_019787425.1 Platygyra sinensis
TTGCGGATGGTCAAGAGCATTACGATCATAAACCTTAGAAACACATTAGGCCTTGTAGAATTCCTTATTGCCTCCTCTAGCGGGCATCGAAACGGCAAACTTTTAACGTCGATGGCCTCACCTTTGTACAGTACACCTAGATATTCTATCAGTTTCTTTTTAAATTCAAATACCGAAAGAGCATCAGCAATAACGTGGTGGAAAGTAAACAGCAGCGTGTTTTTGTAAAGGTGTTCCTCTCTGCTAGACTCACATGTCTCCGTCAGTAAAGCTACACGCCAGAGAGGGCCCCGAAGAGTGTTAAATGGAGAGCCGTTGATTTGCTTCTCAAACGCGTACAGCCAGTCACCTGAATGCAAGTCGTTGATGCTTCGAAAGTCCAAAAATTGTGGGTTTTCCATTTCATCAAAGCATGGCTGCTTGAACTCGTCAACCGTAACACGCATTCGGAGCAAAGGGAATCGCTGTAATAACATGAATAGAGCTTTCTTTACATGATTTGGATCAAGCTTTACTTTGGAATTGAGTAAGAGAACTGTGCTAATGTGACAAACGTTGGTGTCTGTTGCCATTGTTAGGAAGTACCGCTCGAGGAACCAAGGCGACGTGAAAGCTTTCCTGAGGCAATCCAACCGATATCTTGTTCCGTATGCATCAGAGAATAAAAAATAAAATACACGATGACAGCAACCACAGCTGAACCTATGAAAAATGACAGTGGCGAGAAAAGATTTACCAACATCATCAAGTTTCGACGGTATAACTTCGCTACTTGCAGACGGCACCTTCGCAGCGGAATTTGCGATTATCTTCCACTATGATAATGGTACATCCTTGCAACACCTAGCAACGAGCTAACAACGGATTTGTGATGGTGACGGCATGGGTTGCCCTCTTGTTTGAGTGTATTATTATACATTGAACTCACTATCTTCAAGTTCTGAATGGTTGAAAGCGTACAGTGAATTTCGAAATCAGCGCCTGTGAATTCATGTATATACCCAGGTTCTGTCCTGGTGTACCGTTTCACAAGGGAATAACCATTGTTCTTTCTTTGTTTAGGAGTCATTGGTTAGCTGTTGTGTATATATTTTTTTTGTTTGCCGGTTCCTTTGTAGCGGCTCTTGTGAACCGGTACCCGAGGACAGAACCATATACCCATGTAATTGCAATGACGTTGTCATAGAGAAAAGCAAAAAGCAAAGCGCCAAATAGGGATTAATTAGCCATGTGATTTACATTTGCGCAGTTTAATAATTTGACAATTATTTAGGAAGTCATTCACCATAACAGGTGATAATTCTGTAATTCCTCGCTGTAAGATTACGCACAAGAAACACCAAGCTATGTAACGAAAGGGTTCAAAATTATGACTTCAGTTAAATCGTCACTCAAAGTTTCTGATATACCCATCGCAGTTTTCCAGTAAAATTTGCGCAAAAGCAAGATAAACGCATAGGGCTGAAGGCAGCAACGGAAGGCAACGTCATTTTCCCGAATGACGTCTTTGGCCTGGTGATAACTTCCCTCTATTGGATTAAAATCAGGGTTTCTGAAAAAGGAGCTCCTGCACCATATAGCCATATACAGTGGAACCTCGAATTAACGAACCTCTATTTTAACGAAGTCCTCGATATAACGAACGATACTCTAAGTCCCGGCCAAAATTACAGTAAAATGTATGGAATAGAACCTCGATATAACGAATTCCTCGATATAACGGACATAATCCGGAATCCCAAACGTAAAATTTACCTCGATATAACGAATTACAATGTCAACACGCGACAGAAGACAAACGCTGAACAGATCAACAGTCGGCAAATCCTTTAATCCATATGGTAAAGAGACAGCAACCTTTCAGTCAACGGCTTATTATTTGTCATAGACATTGGCATTATAGTATTTCCACAGAAGTCACCTGTGTTACAAATCAATCATGAACTATGACCTCGATATAACGAACATTTTGGTCGTTTCCCTCAAATTCGTTATATCGAGGTTTTCGATGTAACGAACCCTCCATTTAAAGAACAAATTTGGTCGGTCTCCAGCGACTTCGTTAAATCGAGGTTTCACTGTAGCAAAGATATCAGTGACGTCACCTATTGCTATTACTAGTAATAGTTATCACTAAAGCTGCCCCCGCTTTCTTTTATTTCTGCTCATTGAAACAATAATATTGAACGTTATTGTTCTAGTCCGATACTAAAAAAAAAACAATTGTCTTGATATGAACTCTTTTTTATATAAGAATATATTTTGACGTGACATCTTGGCCTCGCTACGAAAAGTGGTGTCCCAGAGCACATGCACAATGTGCTGAACGCGATCCAGATCCAGAAACCAAACACTTGTACGTGATAGCCTAATAAATTCTAAATAAAACGAAAATGCCATAAGCTATAATGTAAGAATAGTACAAGAATATTTTCAGCCTAAAATCGGCAGAAAAATAAGAATATTTAGTCTGGGCCGGAAAAATAACATCCTTAGAAAAGAAAAGAGTGTACGAGCAAACGTATCTCGAAAGCACAACAGAAGTGAAATGTAAACAAAAGTATCTCGTTACAGTCGCCATATATGCAAATTAGAGTCAAGCTTTTTGTCCTCAATGAAAACGCCGCAAAACATTTACATCTGGATCCTTGCCGTAAGATTACTCAGTGAAAATAAGCCATCCAAATAAACGAGATGCCAAAGGAATATTTCAAACTTTATTCCTCCTGAGCTAACATTTGAGAGAACCTAAAACATATCTTGCAATATCAAGAGAAAAAAACTGGCAAAAAAACAGAGGTGTCAAACTCTGCAAATTACAAGCGGATAACAGCGGAAGCCACACAGGAATATGACCTCTAACGGCTTTACTCTGACGAAATGTCTCCCTTAAAACACAGGATTAGTGCTTAGCGAAATATTCAAAGATCCTCCGATCGTACCATACAAAAGGGGCAAAACTTCCAAAGCGGCTACTACACGTGAATGGGAGTCGCGCAGGCCTGTCACCTTATTGTTATCCTTGGAGTAATTCTGACGATCGGAAGGTACTGTACTGATTTAGCTATTAGTCGCAAATGAACCACACTGGCCTCGAATTTCGATCTAGTATACTTCAGGACTCTCTGAGCTGTTTTTCCCCCAAAATCCATCTTCAGGATCTCTGAAAGCGTTTTCAATTTGTTTTAGATCATAATCTCGGCCATTTCGAAGCGAACTTATTTGATCGCGCTGAAATAGTAATGGAGGCCGGCAAATACAAATGCTTTTCAGGGACGCTTGAACTCGAGATCTGAACCAAGGACAAAGCTCGTGGCAAAGACGCCGATCCCGCAAGTCCTCGCGCCCGTGTCCCTTTGCTGGCCTCCCATGAGCGTTTGCGGGAAAAACGTCGATACCTTGCGGGCGTGCAAGCGATCAAATCGAGATTTTTTGCGGCTATATACCGGAAATACCCTCACTCTCTCTTCTTCTCTCTCTATTACGCGGGGAGTCCTAAGGTGCCTCCTCGGGTTTTTGGCCCTCTGGGGCCAAAAACCCTGCGGGGGGCAAATATGCCAACCAGAGAACTATTGGTTGGAGAAACAAAGAGTTCTTTTTGTTTAACGTTTTCAACATTTAAATAACAAAAACAATGTTTGTAAACAAAATATCTTCGCTATATAATTTCTTCCACTTCAGCAACATGATGATCTGCAACGCTTTTCTATTTAGCACTAAACTAAGAGATGCGTGGCGTTCTTGGAATTTACCCCAAGCTATATTTATTGAAAAAAAGTGGAGCGATTATTTGATTAGTAGTTATCCGATGTACGTTTCGTATTTCGAGTACGTTGGAAATTCGCTAGATGAATCAACCTCGAATTGCATTAGAATGACACCAAATAACTGATGCAAATAGGGTTTTCCGCCTTAGCGGAAGTTTCACAATAGGTCGAACTTCCGCGAACTTCCACTTAATCGGAAAACCCTATTTGCCTTTCTGCTTTTCTATGACAACCTTATTGGAATTATGTAAACTGTAATGCAAGGACCACTTGTACAAACAGCAGCGGAGTGAAGCCGGATCTTGGTTAGATCAGGATGAGCAGTGAAAATAAACTATAAAACCACTTGAAAGGCTGATCGGACGGTTTTGTTCATTTTGACATGTTTGACTTTCCTCACTCCCTTTCTACGGCCTGCCACGCAGGCTACTGAAACTGTTAATATTTTAATCACACACGCCCCGCAATTCCTCGATTCGCTCAGAAGAAGGGCTAACGCTCGAAACGTCAGCTTTCTAATCTCTTTACGGTGGCCAATTCACATTATCAACCCAGTTGATAAAACCAAATTACCTTGTAATACTCCCACCGACGCAGAACCACAGTTTCCTTAGAAACTTACCCTCTGTATTCTTCAGTGTTGACAACTGTTGACCTTCTGTTGTCAGATGGCTGGATGGGCTTCGAAGAAAAGAAGAAAAGAGAACAAAACAGCTGACAGAAAGCCGCCTCGAATGCCGTCGCTTCAAGATTGCCAGCCTGTCTAACATTTTACAAACGGATTTCGTAGTAAAGTGGAGAAGGTTACTAGATGTAAACTCATCATTGGCGTGCATCGTTCTTTACACTTGTGCGAATGTTTGTCGCCGCGAGATCATTCGGCTGTTTATGTGTGTGTGCGTGTTTCGTGATGGTGGGTGTTGGTATTCGATCGAGCGTCTTCCTCTACATTTATACTAATGTTTGTTGGCGCCCTTGTTTAGAACGAGAAATAATCACACTGTTTTTTCCTCTGTTTATTTGAGTTGGACGCTTAGTTTGTTTAGGTGTTTCGTGTTCCCCAAATACAAAAGTTTGTGAACAACACTTTCTTAGCACGTAGACTCATCATAAGCGTGCGTGCGTGTTTCGTAGTGGTGTTGGTGTGCGATCGAGCGTCCTCCACACTTATACTTATGTTTGTGGGCGCCTTTTTTAGAAGGAGGAGTATTCACACACCTTTTTTCGGCTGTTTATTTGTGTTATCATTAGCGTGCATGGTAGCTTCACGGCTGTGACGGTTGGTCACGAGCCATCTCGGATCGTCGCGGTCCGCGCCAACTTGGATAATAGGGAGCTTAAGCACGCGCGTTTTTTGAGACGCGGACGGCAACCGGAAGAGAACTTTTTGCGGGCTAGGACCATGTTGTCTTCCAGATTTCTATACTACTCATCTCTAATTGAGAAAAGATACTTAGCAATGTGACTGTGGCTATCTGAGGGCGAGTTAAAAGTGAAAATAGCTCACTTCCGGTTGCCGTCCGCGTCTCCAAAACGCGCGTGCTTAAGCTCCCTAACGATCACGATCCGCCAACTTTTTCAGGAGTAGGTGTACACTGCCTGAGGTTCGCGACATGACTTCCGGTGTGACGGTGCAGACCGTCGGTGACGATTCGTGACGGGTCGTAGCTTCCCGGCGAGCCTTCACGATCCGTCGCGAAGCGTCAACCATTCTGCGACCCGCTACGGATCGGGTGTATTGGACGTAAGTGACCTTGGGTAAAAATAGCAAACAAACTGCGGTTATAAGCATAACGAGACAACGCATGTTGTAAAAACTTTCATTTATGAACTTGACGTTTTCGTATGCTCCAACATACATCTTCAGAAGTAACGGTTACCTAAACTACAATTAAATTTAAACGCGAAGACTAATACCAAATAAGGAAAGTAATGACAATGAAAAAGTAAATGAAAATAAACAGACCTAGTTAAGTCTGTTGGAAAAATATAAATGGCTGGTAGAGAAGAAGTTTCTCACTGCCAATACTTTCATTAAGCGCTGGTTTTAAATCACGAATCAGCAAGGCGGCCTTAATTTTACAATGTATATCAGACTGTCCAGTGGCTAAAATATCAAAGTGATCCCATTTAATCTTGTGGCCTGTTCGGGTCATGTGGTCAGCAATGGCAGAAGAATGGCTGTTACTCTTAAAATGTTCCGTTTTTCCTGTCATGTAGTGAAGTTTTGTTTTTCCAATATAGTAATCATCGCAATCCCAGCAGCTAGCCTTATAAACTACTTTAGACCTAAGGAGCGGCTGAGTCTGTCTTTATAGGGGAAAAAAGACTTAATACGGCGAGTGTTTCTGAAAATAATCTTAGGTGTAAAACAGCCATAGAACTTGTAAATACATGATTTGAGCTGTTGAGTGACAATTTTACTTTGAATACCTAGATAGGGCAAAACAATGAAAATTTCTTTTTCGGGCACTGTAATGATATCCTTAGGCTTGTTTTGGTGTTTATTGACTACATCGTTCATGTTATAAGAAATAATACCACGGGGGTACCCATTGCGTGACAAATGTCTCTTGAGGTCATCTAAAGCAGACTGTAGCAGACAGGGTGATGAACAAATTCGCAGACAACGATAAGTAAGTGTGCGGATGAGGTTAATCTCGTATTTCCGAGGTGTGAAAGAATCCCATTGAGTGTAGAGACCAGTGAACGTCTTCTTTTGGTAGATGGAAGTGGAAAAAGAGTTGTTGAGATCGCGTTTGATGAGAACATCAAGAAAAGGAATCTCTTGGTCCTGTTCAAATTCAATGGTGAATTGAATGTTCTTGTTTTGTCTCGTTAGGTTCATAAGTGACCTCAGTTTTAGGGTACTGAGCCGAAAAAATATCACGGGAGATAATTTGTTGTTTTATAAGAATTGGTGTACCTTCAGGATGAAAAATTTCAAGTCAAGCCCACAAAACAAGATCTTAGTTTTCTCTTAAGGGCTCTTTTCAAAATTTCCTGGTAGTATGGTGGCCCCGTCCTTTATATATGGGAGTTCCCCCCCCCCCTCCCGGGGCGCTCGTCCTCTCGTGCAGGAACATGAACAGGACTTAAGAGAACGGGGGAAATCAAACTAAATATTGAAGAGGATGTTGGTTTTCAAAACACGAATTTATTAGCTATTCTAAAGTTCTTTCTTCCTTGTCTTAAAAGAGAAACAGACTTGATTAGTGATCTCCTACTGTCCTAATTTGCTCTCCTCCCCAACTGAACCTATTTACTCTAAAACGATACACAACAAAGAAAGAAAACTTTCACTAATGAAACAAATTTAAACTTATTGAAACTAATCAAATAAAACCTTCATTTTCCTATGAAATGGGAATATAATGACTCAGTCTTTGGTTGTCACGCAATGCTTCTTTCGCGCTGCGTGATGCATTGCGTGACGCTCAAATTAAGGATGCGATGAAGTATGGCTCAACAAAAAAGCTTGAAGTCAAACAAACTTAGGCAACACATTTTGATGAAAATTCGAAGTCTCTAGTTACTTTCAAAATGAATATAAATGCTGTTCTTTTAGATCTAATGAGTAGAAATACTTAAAAGAAAGTTATGTCTATTGAGGTTTTTCTCTAATAGTTGCCATAACGACCGAAGAACTCAAAGGGCTTGTTTTTAGGAGCACAAGTCGAAGCTGTCTTCGGAGATCCTAAAGTGTCGATATCGGCTCCTTTTTCTGTGGGCTTGATCACAACCCCATCATAAGAGCTCATAGACGGGTCTTCATCAAAGTAGCTGAAGGGCCTTAGATAAAAGCTTGCGGAGTTCCCTGGGGTCGCTGTATTAGGGACATCTTCAGAGTGCATCACGTGCATCATTCCAATGGTTACCCAGGCAACCAGATCCTCATGGTCGATGTTATCGCCGTCAATGAACTTGCTGAAGTCTAGCACAGGGTCAGCCATGTCAAGTTGATTGTAGATACACGAGCTCTTCTCTTCGTGCTCTTTTCGTTTAGTCACAGACATTTGGTTCAAAGACCACGCCGCGCCCTTTATCATTGGCCAGTTTACTGGGTACATCTGTTTCATCATGTCCCGGATTTGAATGCGATAACCGCGATAGACGCCATAGCTGTTTTTCTTATTCTTGTTGAAGAAGTTCAACAGGGTGGGAGTTTGAAAATTGTAGTTGTACACTGCGTCATCTTCGTTCGTTCGCACTCGTCGCTTTAGGACCTTCTGCACGTGGTAGTCACCAGGGAACCAAGGATTGGTTATGTTTTCTAGTCCGACCTCGACAGTTTCGTGAGAATTTGTTGTGCCCAGGACGTCAATGTCAACTTTGTAGTTGAAGATGTGGTCGTGCAGGCTTCCCGCCATTTTGGGATGGATCTGATAAGCGTACGGGTCTTCGTCTGGAGTATAGAAGGTGGTTTGAGCATAGCCACTGGTGGTGGTCCTGACCTCCAACACGCCATTAGGATAGAAGATGTAATCAAGGACATAATCATAGTTATATGTTGTTGATGCTGTGCGCAAGATGAGTGCACTTCCAGGGACCCACCGTAGAAATTGTAACTGCCTTTGAAATCTGTATCGTAATGTCTACGCAGGGGAATCCCCATGTCCTGTTCGAACACGCAAACGGCGTTCTTGTAAACGGCCGGGTCTTTTCGTCCAATAAAATGCGTCAGATCAAAGTATGTGGCCGTGTTGGGGCAGTCAACACCACGGAGCAGCTCAAAACTCATGGAGCCCATGTTCCAAGCAGTATCGAGGAAATTGGTGAACATCGGTTTGGGAGCCCAGCCAGAATAGAACGCCTCAGCTTCTTGCGGGCTCAGTTCGTAGACAATCCTCTGATCTTTGAACTTTATGTCAAACAGCTGCATACCGGAAGAGGTACGAGACCGGAAGTCGAAACTCCAGCCCATGTATTCGACATGGCGTCCGCTGACCGTGTACCGCTTCCCATCAGGCTCGTATATTTGGGGGTTTCTCAAGGGCTTTGGGGGTTGTTGGGATCCCCGGCGTTCGTAAGAGGAAAACTTCCCGTTATCCGCAGGAGCAGCTACAAACATCTTCGATCCATCGTTGAAGGCATTCAACAAATCTGCGACATTGTCGTAAGTTGCGTTATTGTAAAATATTTTGTCAACTTTCCAGAGTGACACATCATTCCCTCCGGTGTCCAAAAGAACTTCAAACCCGACGGGATGAATGTAATATCCGATCAAGTCCCTCATCAGCCATGTCCAGGTTTTTCGTTGGTTAATCTTGAACGTACTCGGAGCGGCTAAACCCCATGTTAAGCAGCGCTCTTTGCAATCCCATATCTTATAGCCGTCATAACTCTCTTTGAGCAGCGCATCTACTTGTTTGGTCAAGTTGCGTATCATTTTGTCCATTATATCAATCTCTTTAGGGTCGGGGAATCGCGAGTTAAACGGAATCGGATATTTCTGCCCCGGACCAGTTGTTTCTTCGTGTTTAGTCGGTTTGCCTGCTGGGCCCACAAGGTATTCCCTTACATCTGGGACGCTCTTTCCTCCATTGTAGATAATCACTCGAGCCATCCGCTCGGGTTTCTGGGCGTTGCCATCAAGGTAAGCGAGCGCTTTGACTTTAGGTGGTTGCTGCAGCTCAATCAAATAAATGTAGTTATCGTTGATGTTCGCATGTTCATAAGCTGTTACATTCAGGGACGGTTCTTTAATGATGTAATCTCGAGTAGCAATGAGTTCCTCTTTGGATAAATCATCGTAAAGACCTGACGAGCGGACTGTAGTTGGTGCTGTTAATTCCGTGTCCTCCGGGCAGAAGTCGTCGGCGCCCAAGGACGAGCCATTTTCCACAGGTTCTTTGTTGTTTTTCGTGGCGACCACAATTAATGCGATGAGCAGAGCTAGAGATATATAGCGAGAACAGCGACCAGGATTTTCAAGATGAGGTTTGTTTTGTCGTTCTCCTTTGCCATTGTTGTAACAGCTTGCCCAGATCCGTCGGTTGTGACCCCTTGCAGCAAGCCAATACAATATTATAGATAACTTGCAGACAAATACTCCTGTTACAAAACACACAACCAGTGCTAACACCTCAATCGCAGTAATAATCTTCCGGGGACTCCCATATCAAAACGATGGGGAGGGGGTGCTTGTCATGCCTATTTGATACCTCTAAGGTTTACAGGTCGACAGCGGGAGTTTTTACAATACCTTAGGGCATTAAGCCGAAAAACAAATATATGACTAGAGATAATGTGTTGCTTTACAATTAAGGTGAAAAAAAATTCAAGCTACGCCCAGAAAAAAAGATCTGTTTTCATCTAAGGGCCAGAGATTCTTTTCAAAATTTCCAGCGAGCAACCGCGTCATTTTTATATGAGAATCCGTTCTCCCCCCCCCCCCCCCCCCCGGAACAATCTACATCTTAATTGAATACTTGACACTTTTGCCAGACTGATCATTTAAGGCGTTTGAAGTCACGATTCAAACTATGTGGTAAACCAACAATGATGAGGCGATTTTCTTGGTGTGGACGCCGGCATTTGCTAAAGGCTACTGTAAGATTCTACAGTTTAAGAGCTGGTGTACTATCTAGTACCGTATTTTCCGGCGCGAAGGATGTCAAGAAAATCGCTCCGATCCGAGTTCGCCATGATCTGCCACACCCATCTCGGCGCGCCATCAATCAAAACACGCAAGCAATGCACACAAGCGATACTACAACGCTTTCCCTTTTGTTTCTAAAATAGCTTGTTTCAAGTTGTTTCGAGAGCAGAAACACATTGCAAAGCAGAAATCGCAAAACGTCTGGAGATCATTTCTAAACTCAGTAGAGAAATGGCGACGGCAGCCCTTAGCATCCAATATCTGATCGTTTATTTTTGGCATTTCCTGTCAACACTCAAACAAAATGTTACAATGAGAAATCAAGGAGCATAAATTATTTCCAGTATTCAGTAATGGTAAAGTGAAGTAGTTTTGTAATTTCAAAATATAGCTATCGCGTTGGTTTGCGAATCTTTTT